>OZ030013.1:78678957-78701457 GCA_964023405.1 Apodemus agrarius
TTCTTTGTTTACTGTCAGCACGGTGAGTTGTGGGCCTGTCACTTTAGCTGTTAATGGGACTAAACACTTATGCCAACAGATTAAGCCCCGCTGAAACATTAAGAAAATTGGCCAAAACAGAGTTTGGACAGATGCTGATTTAACAGCTGTTTCTTTAGGGGTAGGTGGGGGAGAGGTGATTGTCTTAAAACAATTAAAACTCTCTCTCTCTCTCTCTCTCTCTCTCTCTCTCTCTCACACACACACACACACACACACACATTGTGTGTAATAGGACAACTGTGTGAGGGTCATTGGGTAGATCATGTGATAAAGAGAAGAGACTATTTTAAAAGGGAAGGAAGACACGTAATCTGTTCCGTTTGTCCTGATCACACATAGCCGAGATTCTTAGAAATTAAATGTGGTAAGTGTGCTGACCGAGTGAGGCACACCACACATATTGAAAAGTCCCAGTGACTTTCTGGGAGAAATGAACTCTTGCTCTGTGTATCATTGCAAAGGATGCCCAGGTGCCTGGATGGTACTGAAGGTGGACAAATCTTTGTTACTCTGCTTCTTTCTAAGACATGGCAAACCTATTTCTGGTCCAGAAAAGGAACTACATTTTCAATGTGGATGTGTTTGATTCTGAAATCAGTTTTTCGGGTCCCTTCACATAAATCCATGCATCTTTACCTGGCAAATCTTCTTAAGCAAGGATTTTTAAGGGGGCCTTTATGGATCATTTCTCAAGAAAGAACCAAGAACAATTAAATGTCCCACTTCAGTTTCCAGTCTTGGGCTTGGAAAGGGGTGTCACATTAAGAACTCTCGAGCACTATTCTATTCCTGCCATAATAATTTATGTATGTATTAAATATTTCCTAGTAAAACTTCTCAGGTCAAAATTGAGAAGAAAGTATATTCCAAATTTAGAAATTAAAAGTCTGAAAATAATTCTCTGGGCATATGTGACATTTGTCAGTTAGAAAAGTGGATGGCCAGCCATCTCTCTGAATTTGAACCAAGTGCTTATTCCATACTTTTTATCAAGACCTTCACATATCCTTTTGCTGGGGTCTAGCTACTTTGGCTAGTTGATGTCAAAAAAAAAAAAAAAAAAAAAAAGAGGGGGGAGGGGAGGCAAGGAAACTAAAAGAGAGAGGGAGGGCGAGAGTTCTCTAGATACTAGTGTTCAGACAGGTACTCACTTTTATGGTTCTAATATCTTCGGAAACTTCAGGCTTGAATTGAATTAACTTGGTAATAACTAGGATGTTTCTTTTTAGCTAAACTTCTAATGTCACAGTACCAAAACTATAAAAACATACTCATAACACTTACTTTCATCTAAATCAAGAAAGCAACGCTAAACACACACACACACACACACACACACACACAGGTAGTGGTGTGTCTAGGATTGAAGCGATGATAATCAGAGACCCTGGTAATTGAAGCTTTTGGGGAGAGAGAATGAGAGAGAGACCCTTTCTTCTGGATCCTTCAGTCTGTTTAATAGGATAAAATTAGCTTGAGTGGTTTGGTGTTTGAAGAGGATGTGATGTAATTCTAAGTGCCTCTGGGTTTGCTGCGGGTGGAAGCAATCAGGTGGAGACCGGGAGGCCATGGGAAGCTCTGAGGCACGAATCAGCGTCCGCCATCCTAATTAGCCTAAATTAGCTATGCCAGTTTTCTGCTTGCTTTGGGTTTTTTTTTTTTTTTTTCTGCTAATGCTACTTTCAGGACTGAAAGGGGAAAAAATATGAAATGCCCACCAGGTTCCTAAGAAATAAACGAACAGTGGAGCCTACAACAGAAGACCACCTTTTAGAGTTGAACCCTTAAAAAGTGCGAGGCCTCCCGGGAAGCCGCAATGGCCGAAGGCGCTGAGAAGATGGACGCCATTGCTTCTGCCACAGAAAGTCACAAAGTATCAAGCAGAAGTGACCTATTCTGAGATGTTCCCACACATCCCTTCCAAGCCTCACCTAAGAGGACCTCAGTGGGCAGCGGCTTTTGTGGACAAAGCAGGGCGTGGTTCTTTCCCAACCAGCCTGCTTCTTCCCAGATTGACTTTCAAAGTTGGGTCTGGGGTTGGGGTCCAGATTTTTTAATAGGCGGAAGAAGCCGAGAGTTTTTTTTTTTTAAACATTTTCACTCCTTATCCCGATTAGCCCACATGAACACTACACAGGCATTTGTGACACATCAAAAGGGCTTCGCTTGAATCGATTTTAATTCAATTTGTACTCCAATAGGAACAAACTCTCAACCTAAAAGCCAGAGACTTTTCTCTTTCTAGTTGCTGAAGAGTACTATGCATGACAAATAGAAGCGGCAAAAAAATAAAATTATATTATTTGTCATTTTCTATTAAAAGGCTCCTAGCAAAAGACACCGTGGGCTTTCCAAGCCCCTTGTTAGGTCTTTGTAGATAGACTTTCAGTGACTCTGGGGGAAGTCTTCTGAGCAAAAATTGCTGCTAGGGATATGGTTATATTGTAATATTTTGTAACATTATTTATTGTGCATATGTGTGCATGTGTACATATGTTGGTAGAGGTGTGTGAAGGTCAAAGCACAGCTTGATGCATCTGGTTCTCTCCTCCTGTCCCCTGAGGCCTAGGGACTGAACCCAGGTCACCAGGCTTGGCAGCACACCCCTCTACCCACTGCATCATCCTACCAGACCTAAGACTCTCTCCGTTGAAGCCAAATGTGGGTTAGAGCTGCAACTTAGAGGCAGTCTGAGGCTGTGGGTTTACTCCCAAGGACTAAAAAACATAGTTTAAAAATAAAGACCAACGTTTCAGTTGAATACCACACACATCATCAACAAATTATACCCCAGTTTATTTACTTTTTACACATCAAGTCTAAGTTGTTAATGAACTGGACAGTGTAGAGTTCAGGGCTGGGGTCTGCAGGGGACACCAACAATTAAACCCAGAAACAAATATCTCATGTTCTCTGACGTATGGGAGATCCAGATCTGAATCTAAATATGTGTGCATATTCATATAGACAGACGATGAAAGTAGAGCATTCACTCTGCAAGGCAGAGGTTAAAGGGAGAGGAGAAAAAGGAACGATAGGATGATGGAGGAGAAGAAAGGCAAAATACCCCACACGGAGACCATAGAAGACAGACCGCTTGCCTGACCACCAGCCAAGAACCCTGAAACCGAACACAAAACAGCTGGATCCGGCAGCTCAGAGCTGTCACTGCTTCACGTCTATGGAAATGTAGGAAGACAGAGACACAGAAGCTGGTCAGAAACTCACTTAGTGCAGTAGCAGAAGCAAGAGACAGTCAGCTTCAGGGGAAGGAGAGCCTACCATAACACATGAGCACCAGCACACACACACACACACACACACACACACTAATTAATCAATCATCTTCAGAATCTAGGTTTTTAACACATACGGACTCACGCCATATGAATACAGAAGGATCTCTGTTTGGGAAGAAAAATCGGAGCGTGGAGCAGAGAATGAGGCTGGAAGAGGGATGTGGAGGAGAGCGAGCCATACTGCTCCGGGTTTTGAAGCCTGTGCAGTTTAGGGAGAAGAACACACCATTACAGAGCGTGTCACCTTTCTCTGAAGCCGTCGGAAGGTGAGTTTGCCTGTGGCCAAGGAGGAGCGGGGATAGCCTTGCCGGTTCTTTTCTCTTTTCTTTTCAGGGCTGAAATTTGACCAACTGTTAAATCCCCTGTGAGTCCTGCCTAGTCACAGACTTCGTGACTTCAAAATGTCATCGAGCAGCGTGCTTTAGTAACTCAGAGAGCAACCACATTTGTGGCTGCATATCCCAAGAGGCGGGGTGGTGCTCAGGGAGCTGGGAGGGTGCTCTGAAGGGTGGTTCACCATTCGCCGTGTGTGTGTGTGTGTGTGTGTGTGTGTGTGTGTGTGTGTGTGTGCAACCCTGCACACAAGTCGTGTTCGTTTGCTCCAGAGCCTTAGGCCATTTCCAGGGTCCCTCATCCAGTGACTCCCAGCTCTTAGCAGTAGGGAATGGAATTGCTGAAAGCTTTCAGTTGTGAAATTGTTTCTAAACTGCACAGAGACTGTGACAAGCTAGGACCAGGCGCTACTCTGTATGACTCAGCACTTGTCAGGCTTCTGCTGAAGGGATGCTATTTTGTCCCGCCTACAGTTGTAGAGTCGGGTGGTGCCATGTCTTTCCTATCAGCACACCCATCCTTATCCAGCAGCCTGTGAAGTGGGACTTGGCTTTCTGTGACGTGGCTCCTTCGACACCCGGTGTAATCGTTTTACTCCGGTTTGCATTTGTACAGTGCAGCTTTAGAATTATCGGGCAGCTCTAAGACTCCCCAAACAAGCTTTATGATAATTAGTAGATGATTCGCTCTGCATGCTAATAATGAAATCCAATCTGAGGTTCCTGCACACCTCTTGCAACACAGGCTGTACTTCCCTGCAGGTGTCTTCACTTTCAAAAGTCCTGTGTTAATGGCCTCCATTCCTGCAAGGCTACCGGAAGGATGTCTCCCACGTCCGGTGTAAGCGGTGGCTGTGCTCCCTGGCCCATGCCAGCATCCAGTGCAGGGACACCGCCTTGAGTCCCTCCAGCCTCCTGCCTCCTGTCTCCCCGGGAAGTCTCCTACTGTAGTGTTCCAAACCCTAGTCGCTCACAAGTGCATTTTCTCACCGTTCTTTCCTCGCTGATCACAGGATGGTTGTTAGAACAATGCAAAATGAAGCGCAGTTGGATCTAGACGAAGCTCTGGACATGCAAGAAATGCACAAGCCGCAGCAAGCAGCAGCTTTTGTTAGGAGTGACATTGATTCTAAGAGCAATAAAACATCTATGTATTTTAACAAAGAATATTCATATGGCCGTTGACTTTCTAAACCTTGAAAATAAAAAATGATTTTGGGAATCCATTTAAGGAAGAGATAAAAGCAAAACACAATACCAGTGATTAGGACCCATACAAATAACCAAATAATGCTCCACCAGCACTGGCATTGAAAACCCACTCAAAATCGCATCGTCCCAGCTCAGGGGTCACCCAAACAGCAATTGAAAAGCACATTCTATGGTCCTGGTCCCCCTTGTGTGTAAACTGCTGTTTGCCCCGGGGCTATTTCCCCGAGCTGTAAATAGCTGGTAAGGAACACTGGCAGAGAGTGTGCTCAAGAGGCGGCATAATCCAGAAGGCTTGACAGTGACGAAGGCGGCCCAGCCAAAACCACAAAAAAACCTGCAGTGAGGTTTCCTATTCTCAACCCCACGCTGCACCTCCGATGTCACACTGCAGCTCCCTTTCTCAATCTGAACTCGCACGCATGAAAGCATGTCACACGTTACAGGTACATGTTCTTACATGTACCCTGCTACCGCACAGCCATAGATGTATCCCTCTACATTGGTCACATTAGGAAATGCTTTGCGTGGTGTTGCGGGTAGAAAAACCAGAGTTAACTCCTGGTCTCTTCCGTCCAGACTCAGCTGCCCATTCTGTGTGTGCATCCCCTGGAGAGGCAGGATCACCCTGTGCCTCGGGTTTCAGATTTCTCCTCTACTCATTTAAAACCTGGAGACTGGTGGCCAGCACAGCACCAGGATGGAGGAAATCTCCTGCAAATGCTGCTGGTGTCTGCTCTTTACATGTATGGGTAGGCTGTGAGCCACTTACCAGTTACCAGATGCATATGATCAAAGCTTATGATGTGTGTGACTGGGAAGAGCTGACCAGTAAGCAATCGGGGCAGGACAGGACCACAGTGCTGCAGCTCACACTTCCTGGAAATATAATTTCTCATGGTTTAAGTTTGTTGTTTTGTTTCGTTTTTGGTGTGTGTGTGTGTGTGTGTGTGTGTGTGAGAGAGAGAGAGAGAGAGAGAGAGAAAATGACCTTGAGTTGGAAATTTCTGATGCTGACCCAAAAATACAGGTCCACGTGATTTCCCTGGCATTGGCCTGTTTTGTTCTGCTCAGCAGCAGTCAGCAGGATGTCGCTGGGTTTTCTGCCCTCTGGGTTGGTTGCCTGTCCTTCCTTATTTCAGAAGGGATCCATGAAACACAGGAGCCTTGTCCAGGTGGCTCCCCACTGTAGCCCTGTTTGACACACCCCTGACTCCTATGGAGTCTCCACAAGTCTGTGTTGGCTGAGCCATGGCCCGTGCTTTCAAGAGCTATGGTTCATATGCAGCCAAATTGTCCTCAAGGCAGCAGAGACTCCATGAGCCCATGAGTGAAGGAGGCATGTTTTATTCCAACAGTTAAGGAGGGGAAGCCAGCCAGAGTGATCCACACCAGCAGTCCCATCAGGAGGTCGAGGCAGGAGTACCTGCCAGGAGTTCAAGGCCAGCAAGGCCAGAGTGAGACCCTGTCTGGATGGAGATACATAGATAGATGGAGGTGGGGTGGGGTGGGGGAGGAGAGAGGAAAAGGAGGAGGAGGAGGAGGAGGGGGGGAGGAGGAGGAGGAGGAGGAGGAGGGGGAGGAGGAGGAGGAGGAGGAGGAGGAGGAGGAGGAGGAGGAGGAGGATGGAGGGAGAGAGTGGGGAAGGAGGGAGTTACCAGACTCCCCCATTTCCAGAACTATTGAGAGTAAAAAGTCACCAACCAAGTTGGGTGTGGTAGCAACAGGACTTTAGTCCCAGCCTTGGGGAGGCAGAGGCAGAGGCAGGCAGATCTGTGTGAGTTTAAGGCCAGTCTGATCAATATGATGAGTTCTAGAACAGCCAGAACTACACAGTAAGACTATGCCTCAAATAAATAAATAAATAAATAAATAAATAAATAAATAAATAAATATAAAATTAAGTAACTCACCAACAATTATGTATGTGAGGCATCAAAAGAGACACAGGTGTGATCCAGAAAGAGCAGTCAAGACACCAGATTAACCTTTTTTTTAAAAATTATGTTCACTTTTCATTTGGCTTGTGAGTATACCCATAAAATAACAGCTGGGCACAGTGATATAAGCCTGTATTTCCAGCTACTTAGGAGATTAGGGTGAAAGGACCACTTGTATGACGGAGTCAGGCCAGTGTGGGCAGCATTGGTGACAGAGATGATATAATGATGCGGATGGCTGTAAGCTCCTCTGACAACATGCCATTTTTTATTAGGCTCTTACTGTATACCTCAGGCTGACACTGAATTCACTGTGTGTTTAAAGCTGCCCTTATGATCCTCCTGCTTCAGTCTCACAAGGGCTGTGCCTACAGACCTTTACCAGCATGCCCAGATGACAAGATTGTTTACCACCACGATACAGCCTTGGTCGTATTAACGTGACTTGGTGCTTGAGGGTAACTGACTGCTGACTGCACTTTCTTCCTCCAGGATTGTCCACTGTTGACATGATTAGTTGGCAACTCCGACTAACACGGGACAGGAAAATCACAGCCCTCGGAAGCCATCTCAAAACACAAGTGTCTCCGGGAGTCTCCACCGTAGTTTTACATGGAAACTACCATCGTGCAGGTAAAGGTAGAAACAGAAGCACAGACAAGCAGGAGACTCTGGCATCATCCTGCTTTGTTTCAATGTCTGGTTTTACATTTTCTGACTGTGGACCTCAGCCCAAGTTCCTGAACTTTCTATTCCTTAGTCTTATCATCTGAGACGGAAATTAATAGTATAGTTAAAAGAGATACTTAGTATAATTTGTTACACAGAATATAGGATCAGTATTGAATTAAACATAACAATATTTATATTTTCAAATAATAAGTCTTTTGTTGTTGTTTTTGTTTTCAAGACAGTGTTTCTCTGTGTGACAGAATCCTGGCTGTCTTAGGCTCGCAGGGAAGTCTAGAGCACCTCTTCCTCCCTCACGGCCGCTGCAGTCTCTCAGATGCTGCCTGGTCACCTCTAGACCTTTGATTCCAGCTAGCCAGGACACCATTGGAGCCCTCATCTCTTCTCAGTGAGAATATCTTTTCAACCTTTCCTAGCAGCAGAGATGTATCATACCCATGAGAATGAGCAAGAAATGATTCCAAAAGGGACTATCCCACTCCACCAAAGGCAAATTTACCTGGCTTTTCTTTTCTAGATTCGATTTGACGATTTGTGTATGTTTGAGGATCTTGCCTGCATGTCTCTCTACCACACGCATGCTTGGTGCCAGAGGCGATGGTGTGCTTCCATGCAGATGCTGGGATTCAAACCTGGGGCCTTTGCAGCAAATAAGCGCCCTTAACCGCCGGGCTAACCTCTAGCCCCAAGACATTTACTTTAAAAAAGAAAGAGAAAAAAAGACTCAATCTTCACAAGTTGTGCTCTGGGATGAGGCAGGGCCATGCCCTGGGAACCATGGAGAAGGGGCTGCTGCCCTGTTCAGAAACCTTGGAGAAGGAGTCAAGAGCATGTTCGAAGAGTCACAGTGCTCACTGCAACACTACAACTCAACATACAAGAGAGGAATTTGGAATAAGTGTTGAAGGAAGAAAAGCAATTTAGAATTATATTTTAGTTTCACCTCAGAGGTTAAGGGAAAACCAAGCCATGGGGCATATTCAGAAAATGGATATGGCTGGTCTTATGGGAACCCAAACCTGCCAGTTCCCAGCCATTGGCAAACAAACAAAACAAACAAACAAAAATCTAGTTTTTCCTCAAAAAGAAAATGCAAAAGGAGTAAGGGAGAGATAGTCACAGACAAATAACAAAAACAGGATCCAGCTTGGGTACACTAAACTGTAAACAGATCAATGTTTTGCAGTTGCAGGAGCTGCCGGGTGGGGCTCTGGAACACTGCTTTGTTTGATGCCTTCCGTGTTGATTCTTACTAGGATGGACTCTTTGAATGTCTGACTGTTAATTCATCAAGCAAAGATGCCAAACTTTAAATACTACATGGGCTCTTCTTAACTTTCTTAATGGCAGTTGGCACAACGCTTCCAGGGACAGTTAAATAGCTAAGTATTCCAGGGAGTGTCATTTTATTCAGTCCGAAGCCCAATGTAAGAGAAGTGGGAAATAGTCTGCACCTTGTGCATTTTCATACACTTTAATGACCAGGTTCTGCTGATTGCTGTGCTTTTCTGCAAGTGAAGGAGGGGCGGGGGAGTCAGACATCACGTTGCCTGTTTCCTGACGATGGAAAGTTCTGTTGATTGCACCTCACAAATGATCCATACTGATATTAAGTTTACAGTGTCAGGAGGAGGAGACTAGAGGGAACTTAATTTGAATTTAGAAAGTCTCTAAATGATAATTGAATCACAAGTCTGGATTATAATTCTAGGAGCAACACTTGACTTGGTCAAAATCACTGTTATGAAGAGATGCAATTTTTACACAGTACTTCACATTGATTAAGTAACGTGTGAAAATGGAAAAAAAAGTATTTGAATCTTAATCACAGTCATTTGCATGAAATAAAAGTCTGTGTCAAGGGAATGCACATTATAATAACTCCTGGGTGTTTTGGTTGCATCAGTGAGCAAAGAAGTTGTATGAATTTTTTGTGCAGATATACAAGAACTCCTTTTTCTATTTACTGTATCTTTGATTGTACAAAAATTCAGCAATATAGGATTTAGGCTGGTGAGAGACAACAACTGATTAGCTACCTCAACAATGGCTGTAATTAAAACAGATGTTTGATAATGCATGCATCTGAATTAAACTAGGAACAAAAGAGGAGAGAGGAAAAAATAGGAATTTGATAGGAACCTCATTCTCGGAAAAGCTTTCCATTAGATGGGAAGTAATAAATTACAGCCTGAACTTCAGGAAAATTCTGCCTGTCTCTTCTCTGCACATTTCCGTGCCCACTGCTATGTGCTCAGAGCTAAGCTCTGTGCTCTAGTGCTGCATCTCCAGGTCCTCCCAGGGACTGGCTCTCCAATCTGCAGATCCTCTTTCTGCACGGGCACTGTCAGTAACATCCATCTCACTCTACTGAGCAATGAGCGTGTTCAAAGTCCTGAGGACCTTTAGCCCGGCATGCTGGCGTGCTCTGCTATTTGGGAGACTGACACAGGGGGACCAGGAGTTCATGGTGTACCTGGGCCTTATTGCCTGATGCTAAGTCTAAAGATCAAAATGAAAATAAAGTGTTTCCAGACTCTGGAGGTAGACTTCCCTGCCTTCTTCACACCTAACAATTAAAATCAATTTTTTTACACCCATCTTCATCTCCTACTTACGTTCCTATAGTTTAGGAAAATTTTTAAACCTAATTTTGATACTTCTTTGAGAATAGCATTGTCTAAGAATGGAGATGTTATTCCTGATGTTCCTCTAATTTATGAGAAAGGAAAGAATACTAAATGAAATGATAGTTTTGATTCCCAAAGAGGCTGGAAATAATAATAACTATTTTGATATTTATAAGACTGATTCGGTTTACTAGACTATGAGATGACTTGAGCCCAGATTAGAAGAACAAAGCTAGTAGGAAAAGCTCTCTTCTAGAGATGGACTGTGTCTGAGATAAATGGGGAGCCCAGATACAATAGTAGATTCAGCAGAGTCAAAAATACAAAGAGTAATTAAAAGCAAACAAAAGCTCACTATCATTGTAATAACAGAAAATAGCTGTGAGCTCAGTCCCACCTTCAGGGAGAAAACACATGGGGCAAAAGTGCACATGAGATGGCTCAGTGGTTAAAGTTCTTGCCTGCTAATTATTAAGACCCAAGTTCAGATCCCCAGTGCCCATGGAGAAGCTGGGTACCTGCAATCTCAGCATTGGGGAGGTGTGAGGCAAGCAGACTGCTGGAGCTCAACTGGCCAGCCTGCCTAACCAAGCAGTGAGCTCCAGGTTCAGTGACTTACACATATATAAAAAAAAAAAAAAAGATGGTGGCCTCAATAAAGTATCAAAATAAATGTGTTGAGGCTAGTACCACAAATCTATTGGACAAACAGTCAAAAGCAGTCTAGACTCCAAACATCCCTTTCCTGCCTTCTCAGATCAGCAGTGAGCTACGATTCTTTACTATTTATCTCCTAGAACATTGCAGACTTTCTGTAAGATCTACTAAAACAAACAGGCCTTGTATCCAGTCTCAAAAAAATCCTGGCCGGGCGTGGTGGTGCACGCCTGTAATCCCAGCGCTTGGGAGGCAGAGGCAGGCGGATTTCTGAGTTCGAGGCCAGCCTGGTCTACAGAGTGAGTTCCAGGACAGCCAGGACTACACAGAGAAACCCTGTCTCGAAAAAACAAAAACAAAAAAAAAAAAAAAAAAAAAAAATCCTGTTAGTTCATGGAAGATCACACAACTTATGGATACATTTCTTTCTTCCTAACACCAGCCCACTCAGGCCTTGGCATGTCCAGATGTCAATTTCCCTCTTATGACTTCTCTAAAACCCTCCACTTCCACAAGCCTAATTTAGATCCCATCTCTGAGGAGACAGTTTACGTGACACCCAGGCTGCCGTGGTGTCCTCTGTGTCCTTAGTCCTGTTACAGATGCAACGAGCACTTCCCTGATCCATTTATAATCATCCATATTCTCTTGCCCTGGTTGTCAAATGATTTGGTTTGGTTTGGTTTGGTTTGGTTCTTGGTTTTCCCAGACAAGGTTTCTCAGGGTAGTCCTGACTGTCCTGGAACTTGCTCTGTAGACCAGGCTGGCTCATACTTAGAGATGTGCCTGCCTCTGCCTTCTGCGCTCTGGGATTAAAGGTGTCCGCCACCACTTCTAGCAGCTGAAAGCTCGTAGACTGAGATGCTGGCTTCCCTTTGTTCCATCCCATCTTTCTTGCTTTTTTCTTTCCACAAATAGGTACTCAGTACTGCCACCGTCTCAATCTGGTTCACCCTCTATTCTTGTGACTGACCCCATGCCAGTGTAGACATGGGAGATCTGTTAACAGTAGGTACCTAGAAGAGGGTAGTTAGGTCACGAGCTCATGAGTTGTTCTCATGAGCAGATTGGTGCTATTTCTTGTGAGTGGGTCAAATCTAGTTAGAGTGGGTTAGTTTCTATGAAAGTATATTGTTCTAGGGCAGCGGGTGGAGGTAAGTGGGTAGAGGACTTGGCTACCATGCACCAAGACTTAGAATTGATCCCTAGGATCAAATAAACTATGGTGGTGCATGCCAGGAAGGCCAGCTCTTTGGGGGTGGAGGCACGGAGACCAGAAATCCAAGAGCATCCATGAATACATAGTGAGTCAGGCTAGTCTGGGATATATGAGACCTTATTTTAAGAAGAAAAGTTTCCTGAGTTGCCATGTGACCACTGTACAGGAATCCCACTATTGTGACACTGCTCACTGGTAGGACCTCACTAGAGTTGAGCATGTGTGTGAGCCTCCAAAACTTGGCGTGAATAAACCTCTCTTCTTTAGACTTTACCTAAAGTCGAGTATTTTCTTATAGCCATACAAATGGATTAAGACAAGCACCTAGCCTGTGCCTATTAGAGCATTTCTTTCCTGGAGTTCTCCTGAGCATTAGCAGCATGGGTTGTGGAGCAGAGTAGCATGAGACACATGCGGATATTGTTTGGACCCACGTGTAGTAGCTCTCCATAACTCTGGATATGTCTTGTGGTCCTTCCAACATCCATCTCGTCCATTCTCTTTGAGAAAAACCTGAGCCTCAGCATCACCACCAAGCACACTCCATCCTCTGATGGAGGGAAACAAATTAAAGGCAAATTCTCCATGTGAAGACTTTCCTGTCTCCAGTTCTACCTTACTTCATCTATATTTTGTGTCTTCAAGAACCACAACTTCTTTGTGACAGTCCATAAAACAAAATATGCACACCACCTGTGCTAGATGGCTTTAATGACACAGGCTAGAGTTTTCTGAAAGGAGGGAACCTCAGGTGAGAGAATACTTCCAGAAGATCCAACTGTAGGGAGTTTTTTAAAGTGGTGATTGATGGGGGAGGGTCATCCCTGGGCTGGTGGTCCTGAGTTCTATAAGAAAGCAGGCTGAGCAGGCCATGGAAAGTGAACCATGTAAGCATCACCCTTCCATGGCCTCTGTATCAGCTCCTACCTCTGGGTTCCTGACCTGTTTGAGTTCCTGACCTGACTTTTTTTTTCAATGATGGCCAAAAATATGGAAGTGTAAGGCAAATAAATCCTTTCCTCCTCTACTTGCTTTTTGGCCGTAGCATTTCATCATAGCAATGAAAACCCTAAGTAAGATACCACACAACACTCCCTAGGGTGATGGTTAATAAGATAATAGACATAAGACACTTAAAGCTTA
Source organism: Apodemus agrarius (assembly GCA_964023405.1). NCBI lineage: Eukaryota > Metazoa > Chordata > Mammalia > Rodentia > Muridae > Apodemus > Apodemus agrarius. The sequence goes on from OZ030013.1 coordinate 78,692,119, forward strand.
TCCAAAGAGAGGCACCACAATGCCTATAAACGAAGCTATTAGGCAACTGATCCTGTTAAAAATGCAGGGTGCAAATGAGCCTGCGAAGTGTTGAAATGGCACCTCAGCAGCAGAAACCATTGTTTAACTTGCCCTACAGGACCAGGAAGCATTTCCTGAACTTTCCTTCACATGAATAAACTTCATAAAACATATTTTAAATGCATTTTTAAGAGAGAGAGAGAGAGAGAGAGAGAGAGAGAGAGAGAGAGAGAGAGAGAGAGAGACTATGCCTGTAGAACAAAGATGAATTCACTCAGGGTTCAGGTCCTTGCTCTTGGCTCCTCCTGGAATGGGTACATCTTTTTTCTTCCATGTAAATATGCTTTTATATTCTAAAAAAACTGATTTATAATTAAATAATAATTACACCTGTTTGTAGTGTCCAATGTGTTGTTCCAAAACAGGACTTCATTGCATAATAATCAGTTACCTATCCCCTTAAACATATGTACCATTTCATGATAATTCTCAAGACCCTTTTCTTTTTTAAGATACTTTGAAATATGTACAACACATTCTTATTAGCTATAACCACTCTACTATGTAGAGAATTCTTGGGACTTATCTGACAAAATTTAATAACCTCCCATATTAAAAATTCTCAGCAAATTAGGTATGGAAAGAACATAGCTCGGTTCAATAAAGGACATACATGACCAACCTACAGCTAACATTACACTGAACAAGGAGAGATCAAAGTGATTGTTGAGCAGGAGAAAGAACTAGAAATCATCTAAGCCAGAATGGACAGAAAGAAGGGTCCACCCATACATCTGCACTCCAGCCATACGTGTATCAATTTTAGCCTGGAAAGTTTTGGCCTGGAAGTTCTCGGAGGCAGGCCTGATCGTTATTCACAACTGCATGGCCATGGGACATGGTAAAGCAGAGCTGAATACGTATTTTGTTCTCATTATCATATGAGTGAAACTGGTTTCTTGAGCCCTAAAAAGTAAGAGATGTGAAATTCGGGCACCATGAGGTCCAATGTTTGTTCGTTTGAAGACTATATTGAGAGATGTTATGACCCTCTGGGATGGCTATATCGCAGTCACACAATAGGACATTGCCGCTGACTGCCCAATGCCATGGGGCTAGCATAGTACAAAAGTGAAGAATCCTTGACTTCTTCTATGGAATGTGTAGCTAGGGGCATCTGGCTGAAGTATGAAGCTTGCAAGGACCTTAGTGATGAGTTTATGTGCACTATTGGAAACCAGTCTTCCAACAATATTTTAATAAGAATCTTATGGGGACACCTCCCTGTGATCTCAGGAGGCTCCGGAAGGAGAACAGGGAGCTCAAAAAGCAGCCTGGGCTAGATAATGAGACACTCACAGACAAGGTCAGTGAGGTAGCTCAGAATATAAGGAGCGTGCTATCCAAACACGCAAGCCTGATGACCTGAGCTGACCCTCCTTCAATTCATCATCATCACCAATAACAACAACAACAATAAATAATAATCAAGGTATTTATTAAAAACAGAAAAGAATTTGGGTCATCGATACTACAAGAGGGATGTGGTTAACAGAAACACATATGCAGACTTAAAGTATGCTGTAGGTAAAAGAGACTCACATTCACACACACACACACACACACACACACACACACACACACTCACACGTGGAAACCCAAAAGTAACAGGACATGTCTGCTCTGCTGCAGTGGCTGTAATGAGGTCATGCCGCACTCTATGAGAAGCAGGAAGCGCACTCTATGAGAAGGAAAGGGAGCTAGTGCCCAGACTCAGCCCTGGGCCTGGAACTGCCTTATGCTGAATTTAGGCTAAAAAAAAAAAAAAGTGTTATCGAAAACTCAATTGTTAATATAAAAATCTGTCAGGTACTTGACCATACAAATAGAAAATTACAGCCTTATAGTTATCTCAAAATTTGCTACAAGGAAAATCTTGGCTTCTTACTTTTGTAAGGTCTTAACAACAGAGAACGCCTCCCTAAGTCATCTGCTTCCAACTTTCCCTCTTGCCTCTGTCTCTGCACCACACACAGCAGCCCACACCACACCAGGGCGTGACAAGAAGCTCCAAGTCGCCTCATTAAATCAGGAGCAAGACAAGGGCACTTGTTATCACCATAATTACTTAATGATTATTCCGCAAGTGCTCACGAATGTAATTAGAGGAGAGAATGAGGGTAGAAGCATAAATATTGGGTATGAAGAAACAGGGTATCATTATTTACAGATTACAGTCTTAAAAAAAAAAACCTCAAGTGAACCAACTTGTAAAACATGAGAGTTCAGTAGGTTATGATATATGTACAAACATAGGAAGGCAATAACTTTCTTATTTGCTTAAAATAACTAGTTACAAAGTTGAACGACTGAATAGCGTCTGTGAAAGACAAAGGAGAGAACAAACAAGAAAGATGTGTGCCTTGAATCAAGGGAGATTTTAAACTCTGTAGAAGAACATTAATAAGTTTGGAAAGAAAAACTAGTATTTTTTAAAGATTTGTTTGTTATATATATATGAGTACACTGTAGCTGTATAGATAGATGGTTGTGAGCCATCATGTGGTTGCTGGGAATTGAACTCAGGACCTCGGCTCACTCTGGCCCCGCTCACTCCGGCCCAAGATTTATTTATTATTATATGTAAGTACACTGTAACTGTCTTTAGACATATCAGAAGAGGGTGTCAGATCTCATTACGGATAGTTGTGAGCCACCATGTGGTTGGTGGGATTTGAACTCAGGACCTTCAGAACAGTCAGTGCTCTTTCCCGCTAAGCCATCTTACCAGCCCGAAAATAGTATTTTTAAATGTCGTTACAGGGCAGTAAGATGGTTCAGGGGTTAAGGTACTTGTTGCCAAGTCTGAAAATTTGATTTCAATCCCCAGAACCCACATGTTAAAGAGAAATGACTTCCACAAGTTGTCTTCCAACCTCCACACATGTGCATATGTATACACACACACACACACACACACACACACACACACACACACAAAGGGGGAGAGAGAGAGAGAGAGAGAGAGAGAGAGAGAGAGAGAGAGAGAGAGAAAGAAAGAGGGAGCAGAGATTAGAAATAAGCAAACTACTCTAAATCTATTATCATTTCCAAAGATGAGTCTTTAATAGTCACTTCCTGGTGTCATGGAGGCCACTAACTCAACATGACCATAGCTGGCACCGTCAAGTCTGCTCTGGAGTTTGCCAGTGGAGCTGTGGTCCCCTCCTCTGCCTCGTCTTTTAAGGATATTTAGTTCCCTGACTGCTTCACTTTATTTCCAGTGTCTAGACACTACCGTGAGTTTCCTCGTCTACCCGGCTGGTTTACAGTGCTCACATGCTTACTGGCTGTTCACTACGCTACCCCACTTCTCTTCTTTCTCCCCAGCAGCCTTCATCTGTGAAGACTCAATGTGTAGGTGGGACGCCATCAAGGCAGAGCAGGGTTCAAGAGTAACAAACCATGTGGGCTTGCATCCCAGCCCTAGCACCTTGCCCAGATCAGACCAGGTGTATGTTGATGCATCTTCCTTCCTCTGCTTGGGATCCTTCATCTGTTCAATGCTGACTACAAAAGCCACACCTTCCTGTTTTCCTATCGGGATGGAGGCCAGAGGACAACCTGAGAAGCTGGTGTTGTGGGTGCCAGTGATTCCGCTCGGGCAGTCAGCCTTGCAGCGAATGCCTTTGCCCACTGAGCCATCCGTCTGGCCCCCTCACATGTTCTTGAGCTGTAACCCCCACTTCCCCACATTAAGTCACATGAAGTAACTCAGTTCAAATATTTGAAGCAATGGCGAATACATAGTACACAATACCTGCCACTTTCCTCATGAACATTGGCATGGTGAAGCTTTCTTCTGTATGCCCACTGGTTTTCCCTGCATGGATTTGCCTGTGATGACGCCTGTACTCTGAGGGAAAACTGCCTCCTGGAAGACTGCTTGGATTTTGTCAAGTAGTACGCAAGGCAGCTTTTCCCTGTGTCCCTGGGATCCATATTAGACTGGCCAGCGACACCCACACACACCTAAGATGACTTCTGACCTTCACTGTAACTAAGCAGGTTCACTTCAGCATCTTATTGGGCAGTTGAACACCTATTTTTCCATTTTGACAATGATGTTACAGTGGTTGCCAGTTTTTCAGGAGGGAAGAAAACACCAGAAAGAGAATGGGATCACTTCCCTGAGTCTCCTCCCTCCCTCCCTGCGCCCTCTCCATCGCCCCCTGAGCTCCCTGGCAGCCCGTAGATGGGCCATCCTTGCGTGAGAAAGTGCGTGCTCATTATGGCTGCATTTAGCATATCTAGATCAACAGTTTCATCTGGGACTTAGGCCCATAACGCTGGTGATGCAGAGAGCTAGGCGGTTAGTCACATCAAAGCAATTTGCTAATTGCAGATGCTTCCTGGCTGTTTAATGTTTCATGTGTAAGATTAGGTGGTTGATTTAACGGGCTCATAGAGATTGTGTTATCCCATTAGCTATCTCTAAAGGAAATCAAATCAGACTAAATATAGACAGAGGACATTAATTATCTGGAAGACATAAAAGTATAACCTGTACAGGAATGAGAATATGAGAGAGATGCCTTCAGTCATTATTTCCAAAAATGCTTAGGTATACAATAACATATATAAACATGCACGTCAATCTACAACTGTTTTCAATGTATGAATTATCTGCCTGTGAAGACCAATTCCAATATATGCATTCAATATAGAGTTGTAGGCTTGGTATGTAGTATATATGCTTTATTAGTATGGATATATAGTCAAATTATATATATATATATATATATATATATATATATATATATATTATAAGTTCAGCTAAGCATCCTAGGGAATCTTTTAATAAACCAATGACCAAAAGAAAGGTGGAGAGGAAAGATTTATTCCAGCTTATAACTGTTGGGTCCATCATCAAAGAAAGTCAGGCCAGCAATTCAAGGCAGGAACCTGGAGGTTCCTCCAGGCAGGAACTGATGCAGAGGTCATGGAGGAAACTACTTCCTAGTTCTCACAGCTTCTCAGTCCGCTTCCATATAACACCAGGACCACCACAGCCCCCAGTGAGCCGAGCTAGCCCAAATCAGTCTACGAGCTTGTGAGGGGTGGGCAGTTGTTTCCTCGGTGGAGGCTTCCTCTTTCCAAACGGCACTTGCTTGTGTCAGGTTAACATAAAGCAATCAGGGCTGGAAAGATGGGTCGGGGGGTCAGGGCACTAGTTGCTCTTCCAGAGGGCCCGAGTTCGGTTCCCAGCACTCACACGGCAGCTCACACCTGTCTGTAACTCCAGTTCAGGGGATCTGACATCCGCGCACAGACATTCATGCAGGCAAAACACCAAAGCAAATATTTAATCTTAAAAAAACAAAAAACAAAAAACAAAAAACTGGTCGTATAATGCTTCAGAGTTTTCTCATCAATGTCTTCTTCTCCTTTGTCTTTTGCACATTTTCAGCCAGAATTCTAGTTAATTCGACTGTCTTTTTTTTCCAATTGTATTCCTAGCCCCAACGTTATTTCCATGAACTTCAGTTGACTTTTTATTGATGTTTTGAGATATTTCAACTCAAGATGAAAGAAGCTTTATTATGTTTGAAAGTTAAACAGTAAATAATGATAATAATAAGATAATGATGGTGATGAGATAAAATTTGACATTTGAGGGAGGAAGGGCAGCAAGATGGCTCAGCGAGTGAAAGTTCTTGGCGTCAACCTGGTGATAGAAATGTGTTTTTTAAAGACTTTTTTTTTTTACTTTTATTTAGAGTTTTGCCTGTATGTATGTCTGTGTGAGGGTACCAGATCCTCTGAAACTGGAATTATAGATAGTTGTGAGCTGTCATGTGGGTTCTGGGGATTGGACCCAGGTCCTCTAAAAGAACAGCCAGTGCTCTGAACCACTGAGCCATCTCTCCAGCCCCCAACATGAACTTAATTCCTAGGACTATGTCATCAAAGGAGGACCCTGACTGCTTAACTTGTCCTCTGACCCCCTTCACATGCTTACTATAGCACACATGTTGTACACACACACACACACACACACACACACACTCAATAAGTAAACATTAAGAAAAAAGCAACAGGGTTGGAAAGATGTCTCAGCAGTTAAGAGCACTGGCTGCTCTTCCACAGGTCCCACGTTCAATTCCCAGCAACCACATGGTAGCTCACAACCATCTGTAATGGGATCTGGTGCCCTTTTCTGGTGTGTCTGAAGAGAATGCCAGTGTGCTCACATATATAAAATAAGTAAATAAATCTAAGAAGAAAAGAAAAATGTTTTCCAAATGCACAGTGGATTTAAAAAAAAAAAGATAAATAGTCATAAATTTCTAAATGAAAAGGAAAGCCCACATAGAGAATTTTGAAAATTCCTTCTGTGTTAAAATTGACAAAACCCAGTAACCAAGATCTTGGCTACTACTAATCAAGGCTAAATTTTCAGTTATCTGTAGCCATGCCTCAGAGAGACACCACCATAGCCTATGATGGCACTATAGGGCTTGTTTACCGTGTTGCCGGGCTTTGCATCCATGGAACATTTACAAAGCTCACCAGCCACTGAAGATCATTTAAGTGGTAGTCTTTATTCAAGGACCTCCCGATCATTTCAAAGACAGACTTTAGCAACCTTTTATCATGTTGAGTTTTGCTAATTTTTTTTTCTATTTAAAGGAAAAGACAGAGAACTACAAGAGCTACTGCTTTCCCTTTACCTGTGTCCCCAGTAGGGCCACTAGTTCTCAGAATTTTCTGTCCTGGCCTGAGGGTGTAGATAGGGATTGAGGGGATTGCCTCTTTTCCACTCTTTATGGCAATGGGCTCAGAACCTCCCAGAACATCACCCTGTTCCCATCCACTTAGATAGAACCTGTCTACTTTGATTCGTGTTCTTGTGACAAAAATTAAGACAGATTACGTACATATTAAGCTCAGCAGCCAGTTCCTTTGTAAGAAAATATGAGTATGAGATGCTTGGCACAACGCCTGGAACTCTGGGACCAGGGGAACTAACGTAGTCAGACCATGAATTGAAAGCCAGCCTGGGCTGCAGAATAAGACCTCAAAACAGTAAGAAATCTGTCTTACATGAGACAGACAAGTCCATCCTCGGTGTTACATCATACAATACATATTTCCAGGCTACCATGGTCCTTTCCAAGAGCTGTTTCTCAGAAGCCTCACCTAGACAAGGCTGGACACCAACCCCAGACAATGAGAGTCTCCGACCCAGTTGACTCCAGAAAATCAAACTTCTCATTGCTCCTGTTCAGTCAGAAAGGCCAACTCCCCAAAGCACACACAGGTTGTTGGTGAACTTTAACTTCCCACCAAGGGACAGCTCTTGGCTCCATGAGTGTCCTCCTGTCCAAGCTAACACAATCGCCAATCAGCTCTTGCTCAGGCTTTCTATAACACTAGCCACACCACACCTCAGAGAGCAAACTCTGAAGACGCTAACCCCTTTCTAAGATTTAAGTCATTTCCTAAGCATGCACCAGCTCACTAACTCCCCCACTCACTCTTCAGTACCACTATTTTTTCTCATTTCCTTTGTGTTCCATTCAAGGTCTTCCTCCGCCCCCCCCCCTTTCTTTTTTCTTTTTTTAATTCTTCTTCTTCTGCCAGCATCAAAGTTAGGACTTTGTGGGGGATGCTTTGCTCTCGGCATCTGTTACCTCTTTTTCTTAGGGGCTAAGGAGGTGGCTGCTGTGTGGCTGAAAAAGACTCTCATTCAGTTTGGAATCGCGCCCCTTTGCTTTCCTGTCACACTGTCAAGCTCAATCAGAACGCAATGAAAGTGATAGAGAGGCAGGGCTCGGCTGGCGAGCCTTAGAACAAAGGCAGCTGGATAGCCTGGTACAGATTTCACATCCAATTTAACTCTTTGGAAAAGGGTTTCAGGAAATACATAGTCAAGAGTTGAAAAACTGGAGTTGGGTCTACTATAAAGGCTAAAAGTATTATCCTGGCTTAGATAAGCTACAAAGATAGGTTGATACTATTTTCTACATAAACCACATTAGCCGGCATTACACATTGAGCTTTCTTTGCTCGTTAAGTTGCAAGGAGATTTGAGAGGAATTCAGCAGCTACATAAAATGACTCTTTCATGATTTGAGCTTCCCCAGTCATTTTCGTCCTACAAGGTGCATGAATAGCAAGGCCCTAAATCATGTTGTTTAACAAATCTGGTATTAGAGGGTTAGTCTCAGTTTACTTATTAAGAATTTAGTTGAGTAAAGGATTTCAGGACTCAGTTCTTTGTGTAGGCGACAATGAACAGGCCCATACTTGTATTTTGGGGGGGAAATGTACTTCGGCTAGGCATGGTTTGAACTCGGCTGTCGGGCCCATAACTGTTTTGCATTGAATATGTTTTTCCATGGAAGCCAACTGTAAACTGTAAAGAAGAAACTTCACTGAAGACACAGGTCCATGATGACCACGGTGGCCTCCGCCATGACTGTCTTTTTAAAACTTAGCTCTCTGCCATCCTTTATCTCACAAGAGACTTGGCTAAACTTTCTGACTTTTGCAAACTTGACTCATGCCAGGAAAGGAGTGTTCTCAGATTAATAATAGCATCGTGAAAGAGTGGCGGGCCTCATTTCACCTGATGAGTTGGTAACATACCAAAATCAAGCTCCCGCCATTTGGGACAACGCTGAGAGCTGCATGTTCTACACGGCAGCTGAAACACTATCACAGCTGTGTGGAAAACGCCATACCCTTCCAGTGAACTATGTTTATGAAGTGTTCTTTGAGACTGTTAGAGTCAAGCATGACAAAAATGCTAATGATTTCTATGTAGACAGCAGAAATTATTTGTTTCGTATTTATGACCTTCATGTTTCTGAAACCAGAGCACATTTAAGTGCTCACTAGGAGCACTGGGCACATTTATATATCTTTATATGTGCAATTGTTTGCGAATTCAGGGAGTCAGATGAGACTAAAGTTAGTTTACAAACACAGTCAGGCTTAAGAGAAGTACATTTCAGATAGCTGGTACCAGCTCATCATACTTAAGAAGATATCTCTTTGGAAATTTTTCCACGAACAAGAAATGATTAGAAGCCAGCAAATGATAGACACCAACATTTCATCTCTGCATGCAATTATGATACAAATTAGAAATGCTCTTATGCTGGGGCCCTATAATTAAGTAAGCAATTAAAAAACAAAAAACAGTTCATTAACAAATTGTCATAACTATACCGACAAGTGCCCATGAGGTCATGGTCATGCAACTGCACACGATGATGACTTAGGTTTTTCCCAAGAGCATAAATCCTA
>OZ030013.1:78703957-78746457 GCA_964023405.1 Apodemus agrarius
GTAATTACCCTCTCAAACTCCTCAAAAAGGAGGACAGACTGATCCTGTCACGCCGAAGGCAAATCTAGAATTTTCCAATGGTTTAGATATTTGCAGACCATACCATACAATCCAGTTTATTTTTTTCCTCAGTTGCATAATTAGAATTTCTTTTCCCGTCTTCTGCAAAGCCTCTTTTGCACAATGAGTAACACTTCCTAAACATACTCAATGTCCTTGTCATTCCTAGGCATTTGTTACTTCAGGATGCTTCAGTCTATAGGGCTATGGAAAATCGTGTGTGCACTTTTTATAATAATGAAAATGGAAACATGAATGAGTATTAGTTTTTGAAACTTCTTAATGCTATCAACATTCACATAAAAGGTACGACGGGTTTTCTTTGTAAGGATTCCCCAATGGGTACTTCATTAGTTTAGATGTTAGAATAGAATGGTCCTCTATTTACATGATATTTTTCATTTACAACCTCTTCCAACTCAATCATTCACCATAGCATACTACACCTAAGTCTGGGATTTTATACCACTTGAAATATGTATTTTACTTATAGGAGGGAATGAACGGGAGAAGTGTGTGTGTGTGTGTGTGTGTGTGTGTGTGTGTGTGTGCATGCACGCAGGGTTCTTTTTAACTCTTCTAGAGGGAAAGGGGAAAAGGTGAAAGAGCCAAAAAATTAAATCTCACCATGAAAACAAGAACACATAACAGTTGTGAATTGTCTTGCAAGTGATGGTTAAAATGCTTTCTTTGAAGCTGTTTTGAAATGTCTCTCTGATAAAGAAGAGTCACGATGATTTATTCATATCACGTTTCTCTAAAGCAGATTTATACTCTTTTAAACTCACAGCCCACCATCACTCTGTCTTCATATATGTTCATTTTTTTTAAATGCCAAACATAAGTAATTAGAGAATTTCAGAGTAGAATTACACCCCTCCCTTGGATCACGAGTTCCATTCTCACCGGCTACTCCATCATTGGGAGAAGTCTTGAGGGTCTAATCGGGGGAAGAGATCATTGGGGTGTTCTGTTTTGATGCGATAGATGCATTCCAGTTCATTCTCTGCTTTACAATAGATTCTACCTAGCGTTATCTTCACAGGACGATGCTTTCAGTTGACACTCGGGAGTGAATGGAGGTGTCTCAGTGTAAGCGCAAAGGTGCCACCAGTTATTAAGTCCAGTGTTTGCGCTGAGCAGAGTAGAATGGGACACACACCCACAGGACAGACTGCCAAATGTAACACACATCCACAGGACAGACTGCCAGGGTTTTGAGATGAGTGAGAAGAGAAGCATGGCCCCATCATTGGTCGATGCCTCTGATGGCTACACTATTGCGAAATCACGTGGTCCAGATTAACCACTCCATCTCGGCCATGAAGCTCGGCACGTGAGGACAGACCCAGCCACACTGGTTTGTGTTGGAGTCACCGTGGGGGTGGGAGGTGGGGCACACAGCTTGTTACATTCTGTTCCCAACCAATGCCAAAAGGTATCCTGAGATCAGAAACCTGTGTGAGATGACAGAGGTCCTCAGGAAAAAAATCTCTGTGTGCTTAAGACACCCTCATAGAGTCTATAAGGAACAATTTAAAAACAGACTTTACGTAGATTTTTTTTTTTTTTTATGGAGTACAGAGTTAAAATTTTACATTTGAACAGTTGTTGGTTCAAAGTAAGAGACAGATAAAAGCAATTTATTTGGAACAGTTAAAAGTGAGTGTTTGAGCATGTCTTTCAACTTGTTTTCTCCTCCTGGTCAGTATCCAGGCAATTACACAAAAGCTGAAGTTGAAATTGGTAATGTCTCAAGACTTACCTGGACAGAGGTTAGACCCAGCTGAAGCTCAATAAGGAACTCCATGTCATCATCAGCTCTCAAGACGGAATACTCTTAAAACTCCACAGACTGCACCATTCATTCCATAAAGCCATAGTTTTGAGTCTCCATTATTTTTACATAGCAAAAGTTTCCTTAAAGTGGGCTTGGAACTGTCGTGTGCCAAATATTTACTTAAAACTTTGTTTAAAAGACAAAACACATGCGCGTGTGGAAACACACACAAAATCCCATCAAATATTCACACTTTAATATATGTTCCTCAGAAACAAATGTACAGTTAGATAACACATAAAGAATTATGAATGACTAATTATATTTTGCATATTTACAGCAAAGACAATTAGCAAATAGCTTTTATATGCAAAGTAAGTGAAAAAGTAATTAAGATGCACTGAGCAGAGCGGCAGTATCAAGTCTGTTGTCTTGTGATTCCTTCCTAACAAACACAATAATTACGCATTCATTGTCATATCATTAAAACAGCTCTGTCCTTTAGAAAAAAATGGTTATTTACTGTATAATAACCTGAAGAGCGGCAGAAGTTCCTCCTAATGGCGAGCGGGATAATTAAATATTTCTTCTTAGGAGTATTCGCCCTGTTCAATTTATTATCATATACTTCTACCAGCAAGCAGCTGTTCCTCGGGAATGCCAAGTGCTTTCTCTCTGGGCTGGGAAAGTAATTTTGTCTTGTGTGTAAGCTCCTGGGTCCTTGCCTTGCTGATGAACTAGGCAGGAGCATTGGGGAGCCACTGTGCTCTTTCCCGAGGTTGTTCTTCTTGAAGGTCGTGCCTAGAGCCAGAGGTTGGGAAACAACTTCAGGACCTGGTTGTCTCTGAAAGCGCTGTGTATCCATGATAAATGTGGTCTGTTTGGAAATGGTTTAGAGTGTTCATTCTTTCATCACTGAGATAAATACTACTAATAATAATAAATAAGTAATAAATGAGTACATAAATAAAGTACTACACAGTATCTACCAGGTTTCAATATACCACTTGCACTTTGAAAGTACAGCAGAGGTTAAGACACTTGGTATTTAAGCTAGTGAAAGTGATAGAAAATATCTCCAGATCTCCACTAATACACCGGGAGCCATTTTGTTTTCCCAAAGCCAAGTGTCTCTGACTGGGCTTACTACTTATATTGTTGCCTATTGTTCCCCTCTGAATTAAACACAGTACCTATAGAAGTGCATAATCCAATACAATCAGAACTTAAGAGATACAAAGCTTTATGTGTGTGCTTAGTACACTGCTATTTATATTCACGTATTATGCCATGTATATAGTTACCAAAATTAATTCGTTTAATGCAATCATGTGTGTAATGAAGTAGAAAGTGCTGTGACAGTGAATGAGAGCAAAATTTGTTTCTTGTTCATTACTACTTCAAGAACTATTGCATAGAACCCCTTAGATACGACAGAAGCATAGATCACCAGTTTAAAAAAAAATCATATTACCAAAAAAATGATTTTTTTCTTTTCTTCTTTTAAATGCACTGAATCAAAGAGTACACTATTAGTCAAATATTAATTTTTCTTTTCCTTATAGATAATTTTAATGATATTAAATGTAAAGCTCCACCTCAGCTTAAAAAATAATTTTGTTGAGGTTTTATCACTTAAGACTTGGTAACTACCTTAGCAATTACTGGGCAATGATTCATTTCTGTTTAGAAAGACAACAGGCAATATACACATCAACTTGCTTTATATTTTTAAATAAAAATTCCTGGCCTGGTTTTAAATGGGTCTTAGTTTCCTAGGAGCTATTTAGCTATTTTATAAATATTCGATGCTATCAGCTCCGTCTGTGTGGGGAGAATGAACATGTCCCAAGCAGAGCTTAGGGAGAACGCCCTTGTCCTTCATCCCCACGTTAGGTCGCCTTCAGATCATGACAAAGAAGAAGTGGCCCTGACGTGAAGCCGGCCACATATGTCACTGGAGACCCTTATGTTACCATCAGAATATTATGCCTTTAGAAATATAGGACTTGACTTCATAGCAAGGCATTTCCAGAGCTGATTTGTTACTCAAGACAGAAGAGAAATGTAATCACTGGTTGCTTACTGCCTGTATGCATGCCTGACATACCAAGAAAATCAATAAAGTATATTCTACCTTTAAAGTTGATATTATACACAATCCTAAAATCTCAAAATGCTCATCACAGAAAGAGTCCCGTCTTTACCCCTCAGGATTACTTGAGGGATGCTATGGCTTTCATTTCAGTGACTTGGGGGACGAGTAAACAAGGAAGAAGAAAGGTTTTTTCCATTCTTCTGCTTAGTAAAGGTCTTCACAAACCAGGCATGGTAGTGTATGCCTGTAATTCCAGCACTCTAAAAATGGAGGCAGGAAGATCATGGGGTTCAAGGGCAGCCTGAGCTGGTCTGCATGCATGAGGGCTTGCTTCAAAACACAAATAAAGCAAATATAGCATATATAGTCATATATACTATATATATCTAACTTAAAACTTATACTATATATCATCTAACTTAAAATCCTATCAAGGGGCCAGGTGGTGGTGGCGGCGGCTTTGATCCCAGTACTCAGGAGTCAGGGGCAGGCGAATCTCTGAGTTTGGCCTACAGAGCAAGTTTCATGATAGCCAGAGCTACATAGCAAAGCCCTGTCTCAGAAAACAAAACAAACATACAAACAAACAAAACCACAACAATCAAAAAAGTCCTATTGGGAATATCAATACTCTTCCCTCTTGTGAGTATAGAGGACAGAGTATTGCTTACTGCTATGGTATAACACATGCCTCAGAGACAGGATCTCTGTGAGTTCGAAACCAGCCTGGTCTACAAAGTGAGCTCTAGGACCCAGGGCTACACAGAGAAACCCTGTCTCAAAAAAACATAAATAAATAAGCAAACAAATAAGCAAATAAATAAATAAATAACAGTACCTTCAGGTATGCATGTGTGCTGCTGGGAATTGAACCTAGAAACTTATGTGTCTTAACCAACTACTCCACCATTTTGAAATATTCCTAGCCCCTCATTTTTAATTTTTATTTTTGAAACGTCATCTCTCTAGATTGCTCAAAATGGCTGGAATTTTCTCTATAGTGCTGACAAGGTTTTAGTTTACTCTTTTCCTGAATAAGCTTCCCATGGAGGGCCAATGAGACCAAGCTCCTAAACTAATTCTTGTTTGCTTGTTTATTTACATTATGTTTTGGGAGGTTTTCTGTTTTGTTTTGTTTTTTTGATGGGGTGGGGGTTGTGTTTGTTTAGTTTTGGTTTGGTTTTGGTTTGTTTTTTGAGTTAAAGGCTCATGACATAGCTGTGGCTAGCCTGGAATTTGCTATGTAGACAAAACTGGTGTTAAACTCACAGAGCTCTACCTGCCTTTGCCTCCTGAGTGCTGGAATTAAAGGCATTCACCACCATTCTTGGAAACATGAATAGTTTTTAACTCCAGTAATGTGCATGTAAGCTATCTATCTTGAACATTTAAATCACAGGTTTGGAGGGAGTTAAGCACAGTCACATTACCATGCAATTGTTACTACCACCTGTCTTAAGAGCTCTTGGGATTATGCAAAAGTGAACTTCTAGACCTGGAAACATGAACCCTGTTCTCAGCACCCCGTGGCAACCATCGTTCAGATCTCTGGTTCTTGATTTTGATTATTCTAGGAACCCCATAAAAGTGGAATCTAATACATCTGTCCTTTTTCCTTTATTAACTCTAAAAGTGAGCTGAATTCCTCTTCATGAAGCAAACTTCATATGGATGGGGAATTCCAAAGGTATGTACCTCTGCTCGTCCTTGAAGTTGAGATCTCTCATCAGGATGAAGAGTAAAAAGACCAAGTGCCACTTTTAGTCTTCCTTGACTATATCAAGAGAACTCCAATCATTCAAATTCACAGTTCATCTGGTAGTTGTTCTCCATACTGTTCAAAAGGGAGCCTCTCCATCCACATGATACAACATGGGCAGTATCTTTGCTATTTAAGTAAATGACATGCCCCATGCTGAATGAGCAATATGGGATTAAACATTCTCAAGCAAAGGGTATTTACCCATTTTCAAATACAGTGTTGAAGGAAGAATACATTCTGTCTTCATCTTAGTCATCTTCTTTCCTATCCCCCTACCTCCCTCATATTCTCAATGCTCTATCTTGCAAAGCTTTACACAATCCCAGCTACAGCTGCTGTCCTGTGTATGACATACCTACAATACGACCTCAATCCCTGCCATGGAATGGCTCACTGACAGGCTAAATAAATGTTCCAATGAACTTATGAATGACATAAACACTAGCTAGACAGGCCCAAGGAGATAGGAAGATACATCCTTCCTAAAAATGTAAACCCCTTGGCTCTGTCTCAGCTCTGATTTGGCTGAAATTTTGTGGTTAAGTCATCAGTGTAATAGTGTCATAGCTGTGTGTGTGTGTGTGTGTGTGTGTGTGTGTGTGTGTGGTGTGAAGCCCGAGAGCCCATCCTAGCTCTATATTTTCAAACATAAATGTTCTGTATCTAGAGCTAGAGAAGGGTGGGGGCAGGAGGTGGGGAGAATGAGGAAAACAACTGAGCTTCAGGTGGAGACCTATTTCAAACTCCCTTGGCAGAAGAGTCCCTTGGGAGAGGACTCCCTTGGTGGAGGACTCCCTTGGTGGAGGACTCCCTTGGTAGAGGACTCTTGGTGGAGGACTCCCTTGGTGGGGCACGCCCTTTGTTTCATAGACTAGTCCCTAGTAGGACTTTGTTCTCCTGAAAGGCTTAGGTAGACCTTAGAATCATCACCACTCCCGTGTATAGTTCAATCATTCCACAGAAAACTTTTAAAACAAGAGACTCTATCTCTAACTATCTATCTATATCTGTCACCTGTCTATCTATCTACCTCTATCTCTATCTCTATCTCTCTTTATCTCTATCTCTATCTCTCTCTATCTCTCTCTATCTCTATCTCTATCTCTATCCACCCCCTCCCCATCTCTTGGAGCTCTCTCTCTCTTTCTCTCTAAGGCAGTACCTCATATATGCTCAGTCTGGTCTTCACTCAGGAGATCCTCCTGCCTCTGCCTCTAGAGTGCTGAAACTATAGCCACATACCCTACACCCAGCTTAAGTAAAAATCTTTTAAAATGATCACCTTATTATAGAAATTTCTTTCTTTTTTTGTTTTTTTTTTTTTGAGGGGGTTGCTTATTTAGGACAGGGTCTCTCTGTGTAGCCCTGGCTGTCCTAGAACTTGCTCTGTAAACCAGGCTAGCCCAAAACTCTGAGATCCATCTGCCTCTGCCTCCTGAGTCCTGGGATTAAAGGTGTGCATCAACATACCCATCCTAAAAAATGTATTTATAAATATCTAACGAGATATGGTGAAGTATACTCATGATTCCAGCACTCAGGAAAAAAAGCAAGCAGACCCGGCCAGGCTGGGCTACATAGTAAGCTCAAGGGCAGTTGGTGTTGCACAATGAGACCTTGTCCCAAGAAAATAAGTAAGTTTTAAGGGCTAGAGAGATGGCTCAGTGGTTAAGAGCGTGTATGATTCTTCCGGATGACTTGAGTTCAATTCCCAGTACCCACAACGGGTGGTTGTGAGTTGGAACCACAGATCCAGGGGAATCCAGCACCTCTGGCCTCTTCCAGCACCTGCACCTATGTGCTGGAAAATACATACACATAATTAAAAATATAAATAAACCAAAATAACTGTTCTTCATCCTTTCCTAAGTATTTTATGTGGTGGCACACGTTGGTAATCCCAGGACTCAACAAAAAAGATTAGGAGTTAGAAGCCAGCCTGGACTACATAGTAAGACTCTGTCTCAAAATAAAACATTCGTAAACCTAATAACCTAAGAAGTTTATAAAGTTAGCTCCAAACCAGACCACAAAGATCCTAGATATAGATAATAAAAAGCCTCTAAAATAAACTCTACCTCCACAGTTAGGCCTGGTACGACAGATGGTACTCCAACATAGGGACTGGAGCTGGGGCTCAGTGGTCGAGCTAACTTGGGGTAGTTGAAGCCCTGGATTCCATCCCGAGTGTTACAGAAGCTAAGTGTGGTAGAGAGCACCTGCCTGAGCTACCTACTGAGTTCAAGGCCAGTCTGGGACTTTTGAGATCTTGTCTCGAAAA
Organism: Apodemus agrarius; assembly: GCA_964023405.1. Classification (NCBI taxonomy): domain Eukaryota; kingdom Metazoa; phylum Chordata; class Mammalia; order Rodentia; family Muridae; genus Apodemus; species Apodemus agrarius. The sequence goes on from OZ030013.1 coordinate 78,711,939, forward strand.
ATAGATAGATGATTGGTAGATAGATGATAGATAGATAGATAGATAGATAGATAGATAGATGATACATAATGCATGCATACATACATAGATATATGATTGATAGATGATAGATACATGGATAAATGCATAGATAGATACATATGTACAAACATACATACATAGATGATAGATATATACTATACATAGGTGATAGATGATAGATAAATAGATGCATACATAGACAGATAGATGATATAGATAGATAGATAGATAGATAGATAGATAGATAGATACATACATACATACATACATACATACATAAAAGGAAGGAAGAGAGCAGTTGGTTTTTTTTGCAGCCTTCATTTCTGTACACTAATTTTCATTGACTAAATGGATCTCCCGAGAAATTAACATGAACATGCAAAGCAGAAAAGCCATTGATAAACTCACAGCAGTGCCACAGAATGAGTCGAGTTGGCCTAGAAAGGTTGAGTAAACCTGGAGACTACTTATGAAATTTTCATAGCTCTTCTGTCCAATGTATCAAGAAGCATTTTCTGACACCCCAACTTCCATATCTTACAGCTCTTCTGAAAGTCTGACTTAATTTGAAAAACATCACAGTCATATAAAACTATAAAAAGGTATTGTATATGTGTAAAAAAAATAATAATAATAATAAAATGGAACAAAACTAGAATACCCTGATGAAATCCAGATTTGCTATATTGAAGGTCAATATATTTATTAACTAGTAATTCAGTCACTCATTTGTTTTGGACAGAACTGAGGATTGAACCCAGTTGGTGTTACACAGGCTAGGCAAGTGTTCTCCACTGACCCATATACCCATGCCCCTTAACTGTTTTAGAACCCACTTATTAAGTTGCCCAAACTAGCATTGAACTCTCTTTGTAGTCCACAGAGACTGCAAACTTGTGACCCTTTTGCCTCAGCTAGAATTACAGGCCTGCACCTCCAGGCCCAGCACTGGTTATTATTTTAACTGTACTTAAACATGGGGACACTGTTAAACACAGGTGCTGACTAACCCAGGGAGAGCAGGTGGCTGCCATTCCCACTGCAGATCTCCAGAGCAGACTGGCTCTATGCTTCCGAGTCCCAGAGTCTTCGCTCTTCCAAATCCTGGGGCTGGCTTCTCCGGACCAGAGGGAACCTTGTTCGCTCATCACGCGGAAGCCACCAACCAAGGGCGAAGATGCAGCCAGATGTGTCTTGCAGTGCCCACTGCAAGCGCTTCTAAGAAACACCTTTTCTGCCAGCTGAGCTCCCCGAACGCGGGGGCGAATCACATTCCACAGGCTCCAGTCTGACTATATTATGGTTGGATAATAATCCTGAGATTCACACTGATGCTGAAGAAGTCGCTGCTTCAAAACTTTAAGGCAACAATTAAGTATTCCATTGTCATGGCTCAATTAAATGGTTTGGCCTGAGAAAATTGGGGATTGTAAAGTGAGGATGGGATATGCTTTGATCCTCTTTCCAGGGTTATTGTTTCATTAATAAATGAACATGTCATTTGTCTCACCAGAGGGAGCTCATGCCCTCCGGGCTTTTTTCCCTTTTTTGTTCAGGTTTTATAAAGATGAATTTCCAGTGCTCTGAAATACCATGGATTAGTAGTTAAGCCTGACAGCACTTTAGGGAGTAGGGAGCTTAAAGTGCCCCACACAGGTCTCCAAAGCACTTGTTTACTAATAGAGGAAAGCAGCGACCGTCTGCAGCTGCTGATATCGCATTACCATTTGGAAAGACAGTAGCTGAGATAACAAATCACACAGTTTTAATAATTACTCCTGCATTCCCCGTTTTTTGTTTCCTGCATAACTGTAAAGGCTGGATTTCTTCCAAATACACAGATAAAAACAGTATGGAACTTTTATCTTTTAATGATAATGACAACACATCATGTCTCGCTAAAAGTTTCCTGCTGAATTTTTTTCCCCGATTTCTCGAGTTTCAATAAAATGTAATTATACTTTATAATTCCACTCTTTTAATCTTCACTTCAAAAACTGTTCCCAGTGAGCAAGTTTGCCAGGCACCAAGAGGAAAGGACAAAGTGCCTGGACTTACCCGTGTTGACTCTTTTCCTGCTTTCGGTCGGTCGTGGGGTAAACCTGTCATTGAAATTGCATCCTGTTCGTTGAGCTGCTTTGCATTCAAATTAATAGCTAGTTTAATTTGAATGTAAAACAGCTCCATTTATGCGCTCATTTATGGAAAAAGAAGTGAGGCATTTGGCAATGAATGGATGTTTAAGATATGATACATTTGCAACATATTTTTAATCCTAAATTGAACCTATATTAGGACAGGGACATTTTAATATCAATGGATAAGTCCTAACAGAAACCCTTTTTTAAAAATCTGCATAGTAAATATGTGCTTTAGGGGTCAGAGCTTCTGCATTGTGCACATACAGTACGGGCTTTGGTTCGTATGGCTAGGGCTGGGCACTTTCCAGCAAATCTGTGCATTGTTACGTTTCTATAGCCCAAGGGTGGCAATTGATTTTTAAAACACATGCTGCAACTTTATTTGCTCAGTAATTACACGGACGTTATTTGGAGGTCAGAGAAAGAACATCCAAATAGGAAAATCAAGTCTTCCTCCAAGCTCAACGAAACCATAAAAGTTGGCAGACAGAAAAGAATGCTCAACTTTTTCCCAGCGCTCCGAGTTAGTTTCTGCTGTTCCGTGTTCCACTGGGTGATTAGGGAAAGCTTTTTAAAGCCTTACTTCAGAATGATCTTAATTGGTGCAAGGTTGAGCCCTTTCTAGGAGGGGAGGGAAAAGGTTGAATAGCCTTTTCAAGTCACATGAAAGTTTCGAGGATGAATGTACGATAATTAGATTAATAAGTAGCTTAATTTATCACAGCTGAGGATTTCAACAGCCACACATCAGAGCAACAATAAAAGATCACTGTGATTCTAGCTTGTTAAAAAAAAAAATTTTGTACTGAAACTTGATTAACCTTAAACACAAAGTGCCTTTCTTTCTTACTCTGAAACGTCTGATTCAGGGAGGGGTGTGTGAGGAGGGAGAGCAGGGGAGAGGCCCTGAAATAACCAGAAAGTCTTACTTTATCCCCTTGTGTTTCCCAGGAAGGAAATGAGTGGTGTACAGGAAGACTTGAACCAACGGTCCCTTTTCTGTTTCTTACCTTTAAAAGAATGAACTTGGCTCTAACCCAGTAGAAACGTAAGTTGTCTACTGGCCACTTAAAGAAGTGTACATTTTTCCGATGTACACATTTTCATAAGCACATTCTCTCTATGAAGACTGTTTCTGTCAGCTATGACATAAGAGGAATACCAACCCATTCCTTGACCTTCCATGAGTCCCCACTGTGTCGAGGCCCATGGTGAAGCCTGTGTCAGGGTGAAAACACCCCCCAGAGACAAGTAGAAAGGAAAGACCCTATAGTATTATCGCAAGGAGACCTTAGATTGAATTCACATGGTAGAACAGTATCTTTAGGATTAAAAAACATAAATTTAGATTTGTGCCTTCAAAACATCATGTTATCTAGTGGGCAGGGAGCATAAAACACAAAATCAAGACAGTGGTGTTAACAGCAAAAGCAGCTGATCCAGAAAGGCTAGGAAAGGCCAGATACAGGGTGCGTATCTCTAATCCCGGCACTGAAAAGGACGAGGTAGGTCCAGCTGTGAGTTAGAGGCCCACCTTGGTCTACGTGATGAGTTACAGACTAGCCAGGGCTACGAAGTAAGACCCTCTCCCCAAAAGCAAAATAAAAACAAGCAGAAAGGCTAAGAAGTTGGATGGAGGGTGGAGAGATGGCTTGGCAATTAAGAGCACTGACTGCTCTTCCAGGAGACCTGAGTTCGATTCCCAGCACCCACACCAAGCAGCTCCGGGAGGGGGGGGTCTGATGCCTTCTTCTGGCTCCCAAAATCACACGTGTACATGTGGCATACACACAGATAATACACATGCACCTAAATAAAAGTAAATAAATGTATTTTATAAAAAATAAATTGGACCAGGTGGTGGTGGTGCATACCTTGACTCCCAGTACTCTGGAGACAGAGGCACGTGAAGGAATCTCTGTGAGTTCAAGGCCACCCTAGTCTACAGAACAAGGTCCAGGACAGCCAAAGCAACATAAAAAAAAAATCCTGTCTTGAAAGAAGAAACAGAAGAAGCCCTGTCTTGAAAGAATAAACAGAAGAAGCAGAAGAAAAGGAGGAGGACAAAGGAAGAGAGGGAGGGAGGGAGGAAGAGAGGGAAGGAGGGAGGGAGGGAGGAAGAAGAAAGAAAAGAAGGAAGGAAGAAATTAGATGCAAATTTTTGCTTTAAAAAAAAAAAAAAGCCGGGCGTGGTGGCGCACGCCTGTAATCCCAGCACTTGGGAGGCAGAGGCAGGCGGATTTCTGAGTTCGAGGCCAGCCTGGTCTACAGAGTGAGCTCCAGGACAGCCAGGACTACACAGAGAAACCCTGTCTCGAAAAACAAAAACAAAAACAAAAACAAAAAAAAAAAGAAAGAAAGAAAGAAAGAAACTATGCATGTGCCAGGCATGGTGGTGCATGATTTTAATCCCAGCACTCTGCAGGCAGAGGAAGGCAGACCTGTCTGAGTTCAAGGTCATCTTAGTCTACAAAGCAAGTCCAGGCCAGCCAGGCTATTACACAGAGAAACCCTATCTCAAAAAACAAAAACAAACAAAAATCTATACATGAATTCAAATTATTGTCCATTTGAAGTTTCCCTCCCACCCCCATCATCTCTGCTACAAATACTTACATTTTTTTTCTGATTAAAACTGGGATCTGGATCTTTGGAAAGTGTCACGTGTAAAGCGTCACGCGGAGCTCGTGCTGCTCTGGGGTATCATTAGGAGTCAGCATCATGGCAGAAGACATCAAGACTAAACTTCGCCCTTTTGATAGCTACTTCCCAAACCTAAACCAGAGCAGGAGCTGTGAGCAGGACTGCCTGGGCTTCGGCCGCTGGCAGGCTTCCTCAGCCACCTTCAGGGGGTGATGTCTGTGATGTGAACGGGACCTTGGCCTCGTATCCTGGCTCTCAGCCTGGGATGCCCACCAGGCAGAAGGTACATTTTCTGGGAAGATATGACTTGGCTCTGTTCTTCTCCCCAGATAGTACAGGGGGACCTTAGGTACATGATGGTCCCTTCTCTCGGACCCAGAATCATGATACAACTACTAATAACACTTGCTGGAAAAATGTTGGTTGGTTGGTCTTGTTTTGTTAAAGTGGACTCTACTGCGCCGTCTAAGTGGGCTAAGGTCAGATCTCATTAGCTAACCTTGAGTCCTGACACTAACTGGCTATAAACTGTATAAAACGAGGCCATTTGCACCAGTGTCAAATTCGGCTGGAGTATGGACCTCTGGTAGCATTCAGGAGAGTAGCCCAGCAGTGGGGCAGACAATCCGCTGCTGAAGACACAGCCACATGGAGAAGACTGGGCAGGAGCTGGTGGACAGCTGGGATAGCCTCCAATAGATGGGTAAGATCCAAAGCTAAAATGCTAGCGAGCCTTGGTGAGGGCATTGTGTGTTTCAATTGAACCTTCAAAACTTACATCAAAGAGCCCTGAAAGAGAGGCAGACCTGGTTTTGCATATGGCCCCAATAGCACACTGAGAAGTTGCCCACAGACTGAACAGTTTCACCGGGCTACACCGCCGCGCACCCGTGCGGGTCTTATGTGCACCGTCGGGGTCAGCTCAGCTACTGGCACTAGTGATGGAAACAGAGGCGGCTCCACTCAGAGAACGGTTCTTCCCTTCTGCCGGGATGAGAGCTTTAAATATATATCATATATTATCTCTTTAATCGTATGATGGAAAACGACACTCTATCATGGGTTGCGTTTTCTGTGTGAAGATATCGACACTTAAAAGTGTTGATTGAATGACAGACTGGAGCAGCTTAGAAACCCAAGGCGCAGTTCAGCCAGCAGCCACTTCCGAAAGGGACGGCCTCATCTGAAATGGGCATCTCATTACTGGCTCACTTATTTACTTAGGAGGAGATACGACCTCTAATTTGCCTTTAAATGATTAACTTGGTGTTTAAATAAGTGCCTTTTACTTAATAATGTTTTCTTCAACCAATTCACTTATGTCAATAAACTCTTTGTTTAACCTTCTTTAAGGAAACATTTTCTCTGCTCTGAGGCAATTAATGAGCTATCATATAAATAGGTACAAGAAGATGAACTAAAATTAAGGACCGCCCAGGGCAGGAGAAGCGGTTTTGATTGAGGACGGGGGGACTGTGAGTCCCTGTCAGCTGCAGCATAAGATGAGAATCAGCCAGACTCTTCTCATGAGTCCCCTCCCGGTCACAGCTCGCACTGGAGGACCTGCCTTGGTGAGACACCCCAGACAGAGTAGAATCAGGTTTTTGGTTTGTTTCTTTGTTTGTTTCTTTGTTTGTTTTTCCTCAATTGCTGGCTTTTATGGGCTCTGCAAAAACTATAAGAAAAGATGGAAATAATGTTTTTGAATGGGAAATCAAGGTGTTAATAAAAGCAGACATAATGATTGGTAGCAATAAAAATAATATCAATGTTAATATCAAAGTGTCAGAAAGGATACTTTTACCATCTTAATAAAATAAAATGGTTCACGTATGACTCAACTGAATGGTTCTCAGATAATGTATTGCTTCTAGGTTTATCTATGGAGTCAGAATGAATTTGCCTGTTTTGGTTCTAGGCACTGAGAACGTTTACAGCTGTCAGATTTCGTTTAGCTGTAGCCAGGGAGATGGTGGCACACCTTTGGTCCCAGCACTCAGGAAGCAGAGGCAGTCAGACCTCTGTGAGTTTGGGGTGCCCGGTCTGCATACAGAGTTTCAGGACAGCCAGGACTACACAGAGAAACCCTGTGTCAGGAAAAAAAAAAAAAAAAGACAAAACTTTCTAGCGGCTTGATGCTTGATGACTACATCATTACTACCAACAACATTCTCTTAAACTGTGGAATTTTTCCCCAATGAGAGTCAGACTGAGTGACCATGTGACTCACTCTCAGCGGTCCTTTGAATGAGGCGGAGGACGCCCCGCTTCCCTTCCACAGTCCCAGCCTTCAGCCTCAGGGCACAGAGCCAAGGAAAATACAGAGCTACTCAAGCCTCCTCAACTGCCAGCTCTGGGCATAAGACTAAGTCCCCACCCAGGTGATGGGAGCAAAAGCCTCCTGACTGTATCTGTCAAAGGCGGCCATTTCTTACCCCTCTCCAACCAGCAGGGAAAGAGCTCTGAGCTCAGGACATACCTCAGTAGAGAGCAGTTACTCATTATGCCTAAGACCCTTGAGTTTGATTATCAGTGACCAGTGGCCGACCAGTAAGTCGGCCAGGTGCGGTAGGGGCACGCCTATAATCCTAGTATTCAGAAAACTGAGAGCGCTTCCAAATCAGGTCAGGTAGGTACAGGTTTACTCTTTATTTGCCACCATCCCACTAATTAAGCTGACCTTTCGTTTAGTTTGTAGCCCAGGCAGGCCTCAAATTTAAGCTCCGCTGGGCTCGGCTTCCTGAGTAGCTGGGATCCCAGGCCTGTGACATCAGGACCAACTCCTGACATCTGTCTACCTCTATAATTGTCTGCAGGCCCTGCTTTTTTTTTTAATTTTTTTTATCCACTCTTCATAAAATTTCCCTCTGGTTAAGAATTTCTGAACGCCTTTCAGGTGTTCCTCACGGTCTCCTGAGTTAAGGGCAGTCCCTCACTGGACAGCCCTCTCTCTCCACAGGTTTTTCCAGCCTGTGCAAGTATAGGCCTCTTCTGTCCTTATTCTCTCAGCTCTCAACTCATACCAGAGAGCTACAGCTGGGTCCATCTCTGTTCTTCCTCTCAGCCTACATAAGCCATATCTACCATGTTATCTTTGAAAAGAGGAGGCAAGTCTTATTTTAAAGGTGGGACGGGTGGGGCTCCAGTATAAAATGGGACTGGTTGGAGGCCAGGCTAGGCCACCCCTGGGTCCACCTGCTGTCACACCCTTATGTCAGCCTCTGGTTTTTCCTCATAGTAATTCTCACAGGCCATCGCCATACATTTCAGCCCAATACATGGCAACGCCCCTGATGGACTTCAGACTGGTGCGTGTAAGAATAATGTATTTGTTTCGCTGTTTCAGCCCAGGGTAACGCAGCCTGGCACTCAGCGCCCAGATGCCGAACGGCTCAATAGGCATGTCTGAATGCATGATCTCATCTATTAATTGTGGTTAATAATAAATACAGCACAGGATGTAGCTTGAAAAATATGAGCAAATGAAATGAGATACAGCATCTAATAAATGGCGTATTGTGCCTTTCCTGCATAAATCCTGGAGTTAGATCTACCTGGGTATCCTGTGTACTTCCTGTGTAGCATTGGGCAACTGACCTTTTCTTCCTCTGTAAAACCGATAGGTTGAAATTTACCCGAAGTAGCTGGTCAATGTATGACATTTGGTCATCAGTGTACTTCCCACGGTGTGCGCTACAACACCAAGGATCCAGCAATGCTGGGTTTTGATATCTGTCATTCATTTGACCACTCATTTGTCCATCCATAAAATTATTATTGACAATATGTAATGTGCCAGCAATGGTCTCTATGTAGGATATTTAATGGGGGAGAAGTCAGAGAGGAATATAGGACATACCTCATGGAATCTGCAGCCTGGTGAGCTAGATCATGGAATGAATAAGCAGTCAGATAAATAAGAGCTGGCGGAGTCGCCACTCAGAGGAGGCCAGAGAGCTGCAGGCAGAGACGGACAGCAGGGCCAGGCAACTGCCCAAGTGGCTTTTCTCCAGCTCCAATGCCAATGGTACCTGACATCCTTGAGGATTCCCATTCTCTCCCAATTATGTGGTCTTTCTCCTTCATTCAAATCCTATATCATATGTTTTTATTATATTTGTTTTGCTCTACAATAAAGGTAGATGTTGACTATTTTTATTATGATGAAGCCCATGTCTGAACACTGGTTTGTTTGTTTGTTTGTTTGTTTGTTTTGCCCCAGAAGTTTCCTGGAGGTGAGGACTGGTTGTGTTGTTCCCATAGGATCTGACAGAGTTCCAGGCCCAAACTAAAGGCTCCAAGAATGTATGTGTAATAGAAACAAGTTTGTGCTGTTCATTATTGTCTCAAAAAATTTTCCCTACTTCAAATCGACTTCCCTGGCTATCACGCTGGGCTTTAGTTGGCCGACTTTTGTAGGTCTACTTGTTCTGCATACTATAGATGATGGATAAATCTGAAACAAGCTACAAGAGTCACCATTTTAATCCTTGAAAGGTTTAATATCCTGTGAAAAGAGGAACTCTCCATGCTACAATCCCTGGGCCAACATCTGATGACATTCTGCCCCCTGTAGCATGTGGAAGCACCTTTCCAATACAAAATCTTGCTGCTGCTGCTGCTGCTGCTGCTGCTGCTGTTGCTATGATGATGATGATGATGATGATGATGATGATGACGACGATGACTATGATGATGATGACGACAACAACAAAAACAACAACAATGACAGTGACAACGACGATAACGGTGGTGGTGGTAATGGTGATAATGATGGTGGGTCATGACTTCATGACCCTGTCAAAAAGAACAATGACTATCCGTTGCAACATAAAATCACCCAAGGGCTCTTTCTAGCAATGTAACTGCACTGCTCTAAGGAGACCTGTAAGTCAATGCCCCTTAAAAAGTAAACAGTACAGTGGTAAGAGGCATGGTTCACTCATTAATTGTGTGCACTACTTTTGCAGAGGACATGAGTTAGGTTCCCAGGACCCATGCTAGGCAGGTCATAACCACCTAGAACTCCAGCTTCAAGGGATCCCATAAAGAAAAGTTATCATCTCTCAAAACTGGAAAATCCAAAGATAGAAGTGAGACTTGTCTAGTGTCTCAATGACTTCCAAAGGATGATGATCTTTCTACCTGTCCAGACAGCTTCATCCTAAAGCTGGTTCCATTCCTGGTTCCAAGATGGTGGAGCATAGTTTCAGAAGCCCTGCACTTTCCCAAACATGGCATGGTCGGCTCAGTCCATACAACTAACTACCTCTGATTCTGTCAGTGCTGACAAGAGAATAGAATAGAATGATTTAGCCCTCGGCCTTGGACCACATCATCTATTCTATCCCAGAATAAGTCTCAGTGAGGTCAACGTCCACAAAATCATAGAGATTCCTCACAAAGAAACTGGAACCCGTTGGAAAGGGGAAAATGAGAACATATGCTGATACCCAGAGTCCCAGTCAGCATCAGTCTGAGAAGCCTGCATGTTCCAGAGGCTAGACCCCTCAGTCACACTGGAAATGAAAACACATGCTGATACACAGGGTCCCAGTCAGCATCAGTCTGAGAAGCCTGTATATTCTGAAGGCTAGACCCTTCAGTCACCCTGGTAGAGGAAAGGTGAGGATTGTGGACCTCCTCCATCTCTTCCAAAACAAACAACAACTAGGATGGGGGCAGGGAGAGCCCACAGCATCTGAAAAGTGTATTCTGATTTGTTCTCCTCAGGGGAAAGAGTTACAGGAACCAGTGTTTTAAATCTGTGCTTGAAAAATTGTGCTGTGCAATTTTATACAACTATGAAGTTGTGAAGTCAACCGACGAGATATGCTCTTGTTCAGGTTCCCAGGAGAAATGTAGTGTTTGACTTTCATGTATAATGAAATAACTTAAAAGAACTTTACTCAAAAGCCTTTGCAAGTGAAGTCTGCTAGAATCCATAAGATCGCTCTTCTTACCGTGTTCCTCTTCTTGTCCATTTTCCATCCCTTGCACTAGTTAACTTCCTGTCGCCTTTAAACAAGCTAGGATCATCTGGGAAGAGGAACCTCAATTGTGAAAATGTGTCTATCAGTTTAGCTTGTAAACAAGTTTATTGGTCATTTTCTTGGCCAATGATTGATGCGGGAGAGCCTAACGCACTGTGGGAGGCATCAGCCCTGGGCAGACCATCCTGGGTTGTGTAAGAAAGCAGGCCGAGCAAACCAGAGGGGACCAAGCCCAGAAAGCAGCAACCCCATGGCCTCTGCTTCAGTTGCTGGCTTGTGCTTCTGTGCTGACTTGCTTCATGATGGACAGTAAGCTGTTAGAAGAAATCAATCCTTTCCTCTCCAATTTTGGTTGTGGTGTTTATCACCACAATAGGAAGCCAATGAAGACCCCGCATTTTGTTGTGGGCTGCCCTGGTGCTGTTTGTATTCTGATATTAAAATTCTGGTTCCTCGAATGGGGCTGCCAACGAGGAGTAGATCCTGTACTCAGGTGATTTCATGTGAACCCTTGCCCCATTTTAACTGGTCAAATAAAGGCTAGACCCTGCGATTGGGCAGTGGAATGGAAAGGTGGGGCTGGAGGGTTTACAGAGTGGGGGGAAGAGGGAGATGGAGGAAGCAGAAGGGGAAGGAAGATGGAGCAGAGCTACATGGCCCAAGTAGCAAGAGATCTCATAGCTGGGGAATAGAGTATTGTAGTGGTAAATCTGCGCAATCTCAGTGTGCAGCTTGTAAATATTGTGAGTGAGTTGTATGGTTTTGCATGGGCATATGGGGTTGGAGGATTACCACAACAGCCTCTCTATTGTTTGAACATGAAATGTTACAAAGAAGCTCAAGTAAAACTCCTTTTTAAAAAAAGATTTAGGGGCTGGAGAGATGGCTCAGTGGTTAAGAGCACTGACTGCTCTTCCAAAGGTCGTGAGTTCAAATCCCAGCAACCACATGGTGGCTCACAACCATCCATAATGAGATCTGACACCCTCTTCTGGGGTGTCTGAAGACAGCGACAGTGTACTTACATATAATAAATAAATAAATCTTAAATCTTTTTTTTAAAGATTTATTTATTTTATGTATGTGAGTACGCTGTTGCTGTCTTCAGACACCTCAGAAGAGGGCATCGGACCCCATTACAGATGGTTGTGAGGCCACCATGTGGTTGCTGGGAAATGAACTCAGGACTTCTGGAAGAGCAGTCAGTGCTTTTAACCACTGAGTCATCTCTCCAGACCTCAAGCGGAACTCCTTTAGAAGGCTGTGGAACCTTCAGGAGATGGGACCTCACTGGAGTTGGGTTACCAAGAGAAGGACTTGAGGCTTTATAGCCCAGTCACATTTCCTGTCTTCTCTGTGTGTCCTGACAGCAGACACATCAGCCACTGCCTTCTTTGTCATGATGGACTGTGTCCTTTCAAACTGTGAGCCAAAGTGAACCTTCCCTCAAATAGCTTCTTGTCAGATAACAGCAATGAGAAAAGTATTAATAACTAACATCATTTTTCTCTGTCTCTGTCTCTCTCCCTCCCCCAATGCATCTCTGTCTCTCTCTGTCTTTATCTCCCTGTCTTATCTCTCTCTATGGCTCTGACTCTCTGTCTGTCTCTGACTCTGTGTCTCTGTCTCTGTATCTATCTCTATCTTACATGCTTATACATACAGAGAGAGGGGAGAGAAAGAAGATGGAGTGAGAGAGAAAGAGATGGAGGGAGAGAGAGAGAGAAAGACTTTCTGTATTTCTCTCTCTGGTTCCCCATTTGCTCTCATTCTTCATTTCCCTGTAGAATTTTGTGTTCTGTGTTTTGAGGATAGTAGGGTGAATTTGATGATGTAATATAGACATCTTTTTTCCAATTTTTCTTAAGTTTGTGGATTTTCTTCTGAAGACAGTCTCACTATATAGTTAGAACTGTCTGGGAACTCATGATATACACCTGACTTTGATGTACAGGCTGGCTTTGAACTCAGAGATCCACCTGCCTCAGTCTCAGAGGTGCTAGAATTAAAGGCGTGTACCTCAGTACTTAACTTCAGTAAATTTTTTTGTACTCTTTTCTTTTCTCCCTATTTTTCTCCTGTGTGTTTCATTCTTTCTTTCTCCAAACAGGTCCCTGTAGATGGACTCATTTAGCAGGAGTATATTAGGCATTTCTCTCACCTGTGGAGAGAAATGGAAACAAGTATAAAAACTCACACCACTGGGCTGGAGAGATGGCTCAACGGTTAAGAGCACTGACTGCTCTTCCAGAGGTCCTGAGTTCAGTTCCCAGCAACCACATGGTGGCTCACAACCATCTGTGATGGGATCCAATGCCCTCTTCTGGTGTGTCTGAAGACAGCTACAGTGTACTCATATAAATAAAATAAATATTAAAACAAACCAACAAAAACCAAAAGACCTCATACCATTGATTCAGGTCCCCCATGAGGGCACTGCGCCTAGCCTGTGATAGAATCGCCACTGCTGATATGAAATATCTGGTTTACTAAAATATTCACTCTTTTCCAGGAAAGGTAAGAAAACTCCAGTCTCTTGCAAGGAAGCCCCACAGACTACCTCCCATCACCCTAATCCTCACACTACCCTTTAGAGCCAAGAAGGCAGCTTGGCTTCCTGTGGCCCATTTCTGAGTTCTGAAGGAGCAGTAAGCACAGCACTTCCTGTGCAGTAGGCCGATGACCGGACCTTTAAGCCTGCTGTCGGCTTTATGTGGGCTCCATTTTCAACTGTGGCTTTTCCACAGAGGCGCATGAAATCTCTTTCCAAATACCTTTATCCATTAAGTATTAGCATCATGGAAAAGGGTAGCCACAAACAAGAGGCAATGACATTAAAATCAAATAAGAGGCACTCAAAATAAGTGTAACTCACTTACAAAATAAATGCACTGTGGTGTGGGGGTGAGTTTTAGCCAAACCTATGGCTCAAATGACAGAAAATTACTGCATATTCCCTAGGAACTATAACCTATCAAAAATTGGTTTGAAGTTTTAAAACAACTATATATAGTTATTAATTAAATGCCATCATTTGAATATTAACACAAAATAATCTTTAAAGACATATAATGTGAATTTTGACTGCTATTTTCTAAATAGATACATGATCACTAGTGGTAAAGAAAAAAAAATTCTGTCCTCTGTCCCCAAGAGAGGCAGTATCTACCACCTGCTTATGGAAAGTGAAGGCTTAGTGAACTCTTTGATACTCTTCTCTATAGTCTTGAGGGTCGTTCCAACAGTGATTGACAAACACATTGCTTTCTGGCAGCAAAGGTCTTGTTCATAAAACCATCAACTACCTTTCTTCAGGGACTGTTGTGGTTCTTGGAACCATGGATAACGAACGTTTGTACCAGAGGAGAGAGCATTGTATTCAGTCTATACACGTTTGCCAAGCTCTTGTCGTGTGATGAATATATAAGTTTATATAAATAAACGCTTTAAGGGAAAAATGGGAGAAAGAGTAAATTTGGGGAGGTAATAATTTAGGTCTGTCTTGTGCTTGAGGTCTTTTGCTTCTTCCAGTCTGATTGGGTGAACTCGTTCCTGGACTCTCAGAAGGAAGGGGTACTGCAGACGCCATGGAAGCTGCAAAGTATCAGAGCCGTGAGGAGTGTGGGCGTGAGAAGAGGCCTAGACCCTCAGCGTGGAGAAGACCTCCATCGTTTCAATATTTTACTCATTTTTAGTTTATGTACACTGATGACTTGACTCTGTGTATGCCTGTGTGAGGGTGTCGTAGCCCCTGGAACAGGAGATACAGATGGTTGTGAGCTGCCGTGTGAGTAATGGGAATTGAACCCTGGTCCTCTGGAAGAACGGCCAGTGCTCTTAACCACTGATTCATCTCTCCAGCCCTTGAGCTCCATCATTTCAAAGGCAGGAAGAGAATCAAGTACCACAGAGACATCAAGAGAAGCCAGCTCGAGAAGAGGAAAGTGCCCAAAGACAGTGCTGTCGTGAAAAATATGAGGTTTCAATACTTTATTTACATATTTATATCATCTCTCATTTTTAATAATCATGTATTTCTTTCAAACTACGGAAAACATTAGCTAAAAACATAATTTTTAAACGGGCTGAGCATAATGACACACCACACCTTTAAACCTAGCATTGAAACAGAAGGATCATGAGTTCAAGGCCAGCCTGGACTACACAGTAACCCTCTGTCTAAAAAAAAAAAAAAACAAAAACAAAAAAAAAACCCCAAAAGGAACAGGAAGAGGGTTCATGATAGAGCAGTTGCCTGTGTTGCCCAAGACCTTGGTTGGCTATGAACCCTAGCAACACACACACACACACACACACACACACACACACACACACACTTTCTCAAAAAAGATAAACAAGTGGCCAGCATACTCATGAAAAGATGCCCAACATCTTTTGAGAAACTCAAATTAAAACATCAATAAGATACCTCCTTACATCTACTGATGTGCGAGTCAGGGGAGGGGCAGAAGGAGGGAGGGAGGGAGGGAGGGAGGGAGGGAGGGGAGGGATGAGGTGTGGAGAGAGTCTACAACAAGCACTTGGAAGGATGCAGGGAAATTAGAACAGGTGTTCAAATCAAAACGTGTACACAGATGTCCCCAGCTCTGCCTAACAATAGTGAAAGGGTAGAAATAAACCCAGTATCCACTGACAAGAAAGTGAGAACATGAAATGTGACAAAATACTCCTCAGACATAATGCATAAAGTCCTGATTCATACCGCAGCACACCGAAGCCAGGCGCCGAAGCCAGGCGCCAAAGGCCACAGACTGCGTTGTCTACAACAGATGGCAGGAAGCATAAATACCTGGAGGACGATGGCTGCCAGGGACAGGTAAGGAACAAAGAGTAGGAAATGACTGCTGTGAACCGGTATGCACGGTCTGCTCGTAGTGACAGAACTGTTCAGAAAGCAGACGGTGGCAGGGAGGGCACAATATTGTAGCCATACTAAGTGCCACTGAGTTGTACCTGTAACATGGAATGACTGTGGATATTATGGTTCTGACTATTTCACATCAATGCTAAGAAGGAGGAGAAATGGCAGCGGAGAGGAGGGTTGGAAAGAGGAAGGGAGAGAGAAAGGGATGGATGGATGGAGGGAGGGAGGGAGGGTGGGAGGGAGGGAAGGAGGGAAAGACAGAAGGGAAAGAAAAGACAGTTGTGTCTTGTCGGATAGAAAAAGCCACAAATTTGAGGCGATGACAGATTGCAATGGGTTAGAGCTTAAATACAAATGTGAGCGCCAGGGAATGGAGGTGACATCCTCAAGGCCAACAAGGAGCTGAGGACGTGCCAAGTGCAGCCTGCACCGCCACTTTACCGATGGAGCTCAAGATAGGCGCACACAGCCACAAAACCGCTTTTGGTTTGGTTTGGTTTGGTTTGGTTTGGTTTGGTTTGGTTTGGTTTGGTTTGGTTTGGTTTGGTTTGGTTTGTTTTGGTTTGGTTTGGTTTGGATTGTTTGGTTTGGATTGGTTTGGTTTGGTTTGGTTTGGTTTGGTTTGGTTTGGTTTGGTTTGGTTTGGTTTGGTTTGGATTGGTTTGGTTTGGTTTGGTTTGGTTTGGTTTGGTTTGGTTTGGATTGGTTTGGTTTGGTTTGGTTTGGTTTGGTTTGGTTTGGTTTGGTTTGGTTTGGTTTGGTTTGGTTTGGCTTGGTTTGGTTTGGTTTGGTTTGGTTTGGTTTGGTTTGGTTTGGTTTCAGGTTATACAGCAATGGTTGTTAGGGGGTGCAAGTGACTTGTACACGCTTATTTTTTAGGAGAAGGGAACCCAGAGAGGGGAATATACAAACAGAAAAACTTGGAACTGACAGAGGCAAATAGACCCTACAGAGTGTGAGACAGAGGTGGGTGGAAGCCACCACATTGTAAAGAGAAAGACAGCTCATTGTGAGAAGCAGGAGACAGGAGCATGAAGTCAGAGACCAGAGGGTCAAGGATTTGAGCCTGAGTGTTTCAAGACTAAAGGGGCCTTCGACTGCCATGAGGTTAAATAGATCTACAGTGGTGAAAAGCATGTGCTCATCTTTGTGAACAGATGTTGCTGTTTGAGCCTCTGTCCAGAGGTCCTGGTTAGTCCATCTGGGGACAAGTTACAGTCCCTTCAGGTGACTCCTCAGACACAGTCATGGCTGAGAACCTATGATGCAGTCAGTCAGCTTGGGTAGGCCCAGCCTCTGGAGATTGTACCTCTGATACAGAATGGAAGCCCGACCACACTGTATTTAACTATAGAGGGACCCTGTGAGGGATCACCAAGCCATGAGTTCTCCACTGGTCTAAGGACAACTGGTTTCTTTCTGGGCCACAGATGTCTTCTGACTATGTCCATATATTTGTAATCCTTTCTTGATTTTAAAGAAATAATGTGTTAATAAGCAGCCATAAAATATCATTCAAGAAGAAAATCTGTGATCGTTTCTTCCTTTCAATTATCTTACCTGTCCAATGTGGTAGGGCTGACTTGTGTGTGTGTGTGCATGTGCGGAGGCCAGAGTATGTCTGGTATCTTCTTTTGCTTCTTTCCTCTTGGTTTTGTTTTTCATCCTCCTGCCCCCATTTCCCAACATTGGGGTTACTGGAGCACCATGATGGGGGGACTTGAACCAGGTTCCTCATGCTTGAACAACAAGCACTTCCTCACCGAGCCGTCCTCCCAGCCCTGGTAACTACTATTTCTGTTCCCAATTGGCACACAGTACATTCCATTCAAGAGAAATTTATTCAAGATCACCGTGTGAATGTGGCGCAGGCCTTGTCTGACATGAGAGCGCAAGCCATCTACCATTCTGCCACTTAGTCACGTTGACATGGCCTATAAGGGTGGTTCAGACCGGAGCATCTTCAGTGCCTTCTTTTGGGAAAACTTAGTTGCATCCTTCCTTAATAGCGAAAGCAAGATCGGGAGCTGGAGGCATAGCTCAGTGGAAGGGCACGTGGTTAGTGTGTGCTTCTGGAATCAATCTGCACGGCCAACCCACCACAACCCCCTAGCAAGCAAGGCTTTAGACATCTCAGGGTGTTCTAGCGGAGAACAGTTCCACTTTTCTGTTTGGCGTGTGTAATCCCTTCTTCTATAATGTGCACCATTTCAAGACTAATAATGAAAGCTCATCAGGGCTGGAGAGATGGCTCAGCAGGTAAGAGCACTGACTGCTCTTCCAGAGGTGCAGAGTTCAATTCCCAGCAACCACACAGTGGCTCACAACCATCTGTAATGGGGTCTGATGCCCTCTTCTGGTGTGTCTGAAGACAGCTACAGTGTACTCCTATACATAAAAAAATAAATCTTAGAAAGAAAGAAAGAAAGAAAGAAAGAAAGAAAGAAAGAAAGAAAGAAAGAAAGAGGGAGGGAGGGAGGGAGGAAAGAAAGAAAGAAAGAAAGAAAGAAAGAAAGAAAGAAAGAAAGAAAGAAAGAAAGAAAGAAAGAAAGAAAGAAAAGGGCGGTGGTGGCGCATGCCTTTAATCCCAGCACTTGGGAGGCAGAGGCAGGCGGATTTCTGAGTTCGAGGCCAGCCTGGTCTACAGAGTGAGTTCCAGAACAGCCAGAACTACACAGAGAAACCCTGTCTTGAAAAAAAAAACAACAAGAAAGAAAGAAAGAAAGAAAGAAAGAAAGATAGATAGATAGATAGATAGATAGATAGATAGATAGATAGAAGAAAGCACTTACGTGATGGTGCCTGAACCCAAAGGTCTGTACTCAGACTTGCTTTGGACCTGAGCCCCAAAATACCCTAGTCCCATGATCTTGAACCCACATAACTTTAAATAATACTGATAGCACGGTATTGACAGTGGGAGACAATGGGATGTGTAGTAGAGGATTGGCCAGTAGCTGGTATAGTGTTTCTGTTTTTTACAGAAAGTCACTGACCTTCAGTATGAAGTTTCCTCAAGAGCATCAGGAGGGGCTTGGTTTCCTCTTTCAGAATTTCAAAGGTTCATGGGTTTCCGGGACATTCTGTATTGACTGAAGTGCTCTTCAGTGTGCCCTCTTTAAAATGGTAGCCATGGATCACATGTGAATGTTGAGTGTGTGAGACTTGCTTAGTTTGAAGAATGGGTTAAATGTTTCATCTTAAGTAAAACTAAATATACCACCTGGCTAAATGGCTCAGGTGGTAAGGGGATTTGTGCCACCTTATGATCAAGTTCCCTTTAATGGAGAAGAAACTGTTAAAAGTCTGATGAGAAAGAAAACTCCCTGTGATGCCCTACATTTTAACATTTTTAAGTTATTAAAAATAACAATAAACCCCAAGTGTGCTGGACATGGTGGCACACACCTTTAAATCTCAGCACTGGAGAGGCAGAGGCAGTCAGATCTCTGAGTTTAAAGTTGGCCTGGTCTACAAAGGAAGTTTCAGGACAGCCAGAGTTACACATAGAAACTGTCTCAAAACAAAACAAAGCAAAACACAACAAAAACAAAAGCAAAGCTGTAAGAGCAGACAGGCAGTGAGGATGAATGCCTTTAATCCCAGCACATGGGAGGCAGAAGCAGGAGATCTTTGTGAGTTGAAGGCCAGCCTGGTCTACAGAGGGAGCTCCAGGATAGCCAAGACTACACGGAGAAACCCTGTCCAGAAAAATTTAAAAGAAAACAAACAATCAAAAAACCATGAAGTCATGTTTTAAGTAAGTGCTTACCTACCATGCGGGAAGCCCTGGATCTGATCCCTTGTAGGTCGCGTGTCTATCTCGCCAGCAAGAAGGACACGAGACCGCCAGGATCCTTCCACAGACGTTTATTGTGGGGTTGATTGTAGAGGCGAAAGACCATGAAAAAAGGAATGGTGCTAACTTAAATAGGCCTAGGCTAGACGTGTTTCTACCTGATTGGTGCATGCCACGATGCCTCATTAGCATGCTCCGGGTCTGAGAGCTGCGACCCGCCAAACCTCTACCTGCTCATGCACAGTAGGGCGCGGAGTGGAGTAAACAACAGCACATTGCTGATTCATCACAGGAAATGGGCGCCATCTTGTAATGGCGAACGTGGCTTCCTACAATCCCTGGCATAGTATAAAACCAGGTGTGGGGGCCCAGGAGGTAGAGGCAGGGGAATCAGATGCTCAAAGTCATCCCAGGCTACAAATGAGTTCTAGATCAGCCTGGACAGCATGGAACCCTGTCTCAAAAAAAGGGGGGAGGGGCAGGAGGCCGAGGAAGGAAAGAAGGGAAAATTCTTTTAAGCCCTTTAAACTTCCCCCAAAGCTTTCAACCTACAAAGAAGTGATGAGGATGGGGGTGGGTACAAGGATACAGGACACAGCAGCTCCACCAGGTGCATGGCCCTGAAAAGGTGTAGCTGCGCGCTGAGCAATGGAAGAGCGAGCAAGGCCACTCCTGCCGGTTTGTTCACAAGTGAGAAGCCTCGAAGGGAGCGTGCCCAACCACAGCTCAACAGGAACAAGGAGGCAAGACAAAAGCTCAGGCCGACCTCCGTGCAGGGCTTCAATCTGTAGGACAGAGTAAATCCACAGAGGGCCTGACAGATAAACAGAATTATAGAAGAAAAGAAATTACGTTAATAAATTACACCATTTTTGCATGTGCATCACTGCATGGTTTACAAATAAAATTACATGAAAAATATTATTCTCCATCAAGAAACTATTGTGCTGTACTGTACTGTATCATATCATATTGTATTGCATTGTACTGTACTGTAATGCAATGTATTGTATCATATCATATCATATCATATCTTATTGCACTGAATTGTACTGTACTGTACTGTATTGTATTGCATTGCATTGTATTGTACAGTACTATATTGTACTATACTGTGCTATATTGTATTGTATTGTACTGTATTGTATTGTATTGTTCTGTGTTGTACTGTACTGTATTGTGTTGTATTATATAATCTTGTACTGTACTATATTGTATTGTATTGTATTGTACTGTATTATTTTGTATTATATTGTATTGTATTGTACTGTATTATTTTGTATTCACAATGTATTATATTGTTCTGTGTTGTGTTGTATTGTATTATATTGTATTGTACTGTATTGTATTGTATTGTTCTGTGCTGTATTGTATTGTATTGTATTGTATTGTACTGTATTATATTGTATTGTTCTGTATTGTATTGTATTGTTCTGTGTTGTATTGTATTGTATTGTATTGTATGGAACACGTAATGTCTTTTCACACTATGCCATTTGTATGGGTTAATTTTCAGGATACAGTAATGATTTTAAAAATACTCACTTCTATTTTATTTTATAATAATGTTGGGATCCAACCCAAAGCCTCACACATGCTAGGCGAGTGCTGCATTAGATTTCCACCCCAAACCTCTAAGTTTAAAGGGAAAAAAATAGGCAAGTGCAGAAAATTATATATTTACATTTATGTTCATTTGAATGTGTTTAATTTTCAGTGTACATAAATATGCATTTAAATATATATATACAAAGTGAACAAATTATAGTATGATTTGGTTTTTTCAGAGAAAGGGTGTGTGTGGGTGTGAGTAATCTGCTTATGGTAATGCAATAAACCGTGGAAGGATAAACCACAAAATTATTTTAATGGCTATCTATTAAAGGAGAGACGGATAGACTGGAAATAAGAAAAGGAAAAACTGGATTTGGTTGGCCGGGTGGAGCAGTGGGCAGCTGTACCCTCTGCTCCTTGGGAGGCTGAGGGAAAAGAGCTGCTTAAGCCCAGGAGTGAGGGGGCACTCTGGGAACATAAGGGGATTCTGTCTCAGAGGAAATAATGTGGATCCACGCTGAGAGCTGGCGGTCTCACCTGGCCAGTCTTCTTCCCAGGACTGCCACTGTCTGCGTTTATCAGAAAGACAGGATTTTAGTCTTAAAACCAGGGCTATCCTTGGCAAATAACAATGGTTGGTCAGCCTCTACTTCCTACAAGAAGCATCATTATTAGAGGTTTTTTTGTAATATTTGTCAAACTGCCCAGGATGGTCCAGCTACCCAAGGAATGTGAGGTAGGACTAAGGCGGAAGGATTGCTGCTTTTGAGCCATCCTAAGCTACATAACAAATTCAAGGCAAATTGTCAGCCTCAAAAATAAATAAATAAATAAAAAGCAGGGACAGGTAGGATGTAGATAAAGTGAAAGAGGGATTACCCAGCATGCACAAGGTCTTAGGTCCCATTCTCGGTGTGAAAACAAACATTCTCTCTGGCTTTCTTTAACAAAAATGGGTTACCTCACTTAGGATGATATCATCACAAAAGAACACACATGGAATGCAGTCACTGATAAGTGGATATTAGCCCAGAAGCTCTGAATACCCAAGACACAACCCACATATCAAATGATTCCTAAGAAGAAGGAAGGAGAGGGCCCTGGTCCTGGAAAGGTTTGATGTAGCATTGTAGGGGACAGAGAAGTGGGAGGGGGTGATTGGGGAACAGGCAGAGGGAAGAAGGCTTATGGGAGTTATGGGGAGGGGGGAACCGGGAAAGGGAAAATCATTTGGAATGTAAACAAGGAATATAGAAAATTTAAAAAGAAGTAAGCAACCATTCAAAGCAATACAAATGTTCTTAAAGAAAACATAAACTCTGATTTTACTGTCAATGTAAAGTTATCTATCTTTTCTAGTGTTCATTTTACTTAATTAATACAAATGGTTAAAAAAATAAATTATTCTGATGACTTAAAAAATGTCAATACTGGCCGGGCGGTGGTGGCACATGCCTGTAATCCCAGCACTTGGGAGGCAGAGACAGGCGGATTTCTGAGTTCGAGGCCAGCATGGTCTACAGAGTGAGTTCCAGGACAGCCAGGGCTACACAGAGAAACCCTGTCTCAAAAAAAAAAAAAAAAAAGTCAATACTGAGTTGTATATTTTAAAATAAATTTTATTAGTTTAATTTTTTAAAAAACAAACAAAAATGAAGCAATGTAGGTTTTATTTTGGGGGGTGGGAAGAGAGTTCAATTACTTTTTCGAGACAGGGTTTCTCTGTGTAGCCCTGACTGTCCTGGAACTCACTCTGAAGACCAGGCTGGCCTCAAACTCAGAAATCCGCCTGCCTCTGCCTCCCAAGTGCTGGGATTAAAGGCGTGCACCGCCACCGCCCAGCACAATGTAGGTTTTAACTTTTCTAATAGAAATGCCATACTATTCATTTGCTTCACTGCTCTCCTTTTTTATTTGTTTACTTTTGCCTTAGGATGTATCTGAAACGTCTCCTGGTGAGGAGCATTCGCAGCACACTGCACTCGCTGTACAGCTCCACTGGCACGGACATTCTTGCTCAGGAACCAGCCGCTTCTGATAGTCTGTTCTTCTTCTTTCTTTTTAATAATTATTTACGCTTATTTCCTACGCATTAATATTTTGCCTGCATGCATGTCTGTGTAAGGGTGTCAGATCTCCTGGCACTGGAGTCCCAGATAGCTGTGAGCTGCCATGTGGGTGCTGACCACTGAAAGTGGGTCCTGTGGAAGAGCAGCCAGTGCTCTTAACCACTGAGCCCCAATAGCCTGCTCTTATCAACAGCGCTGCAGGTACCTCAAATGTGTCCCTTTAAAAGCAGGCAGATTGGAATGCTGTTCAGGCAGAGAGATGGCTCAGAGGTGGAGAGCACTGATTGCTCTGCCAGAGGACCTGGGTTCAATTCCCAGCACCCACATGGTGGCTCACAACTATCTATAACACCAGTTCCAGGGGATCTGATGACTTCTTCTGGCATCTGTGGGCACCTCACCCATGTAGTTGCAGATGAATATATATGTATATGCATATATAAAATACATATATAGATAGAATAGAGTTCCACAATCAGGACTTCAGATCAAAAGCAAATAGTACACTGATCTGATCTATCTTTCTAGTGAGTTTGCCAATTTCCCTTCTAAATTAGGAGGGCCAGAGAGCTGGCTCATAATGAAAAGCACTTAACCGGGCGTGGGGGCGCACGCCTGCAATCCCAGCACTCTGGGAGACAGAGGCAGGCGGATTTCTGAGTTCAAGGCCAGCCTGGTCTATAGAGTGAGTTCCAGGACAGCCAGGGCTATACAGAGAAACCCTGTCTCGAAAAAACCAAATCCAAAACAAAAACAAAAACAAGAAAAGCACTTGTTGCTCTTCCAGAAGGCCCAGATTTGGTTCCCAGCATCCACATGGCTGAAAACCATCCACAGTTCAAGTTCAGAAAGTCCTGTGGTCTCTTTGGGCATCCACAGGCACTAGGTATACATGTGAAACACAGACAAACATGCAGGCCAAACATTTAAATATACAAAATAACAATAAATAAGTCATAGGGTTTTTGTTTTGTTTTGTTTTATTCTGTTTTTTAAGAAAGTGTTAATATCAGTTTAAAGTCCTACCAGACTTACAAGAGAGTAGTGCTGTTTCTCTCTAGTTTATAAACAGAATATTTAATACCTCTTGTTATCACTGGTGTTGCTTTGAGAAAAGGTCTCATGTGCTTTAAGCTACAACTCACTAGGTAGATAAAAATGACCTTGACCTCCTGATGCTATCTCCCGATATTCTGGGGTTACAGGTATGTGTCACCAAGGCTGGCTTCTAAGAATTCTGGAACTTTCCATTCCTGACATCTAATACTTCATTGTTGAAGTTTAGAATGTGTATCTGCAGCATAAATACACAGCCAGATACATTTTATGCAACTTAACACAGATAGGTTAGAAAATAGAAGATTGTCAGTACCTCAGCAACCTTTAACCACCTCCTCTGCCTCCTCACAAGGTTGTCGGCATTTCTGTCTGTAATGGAGTGTGAGTTGGAATGACGCGCTGCCTAGTCTTACGTCACCTTAATGTAAGCTGGGGTTATCAGAAAGGAAAGACCCTGCTGTAAGGCATTTTCTTAACTAGTGATTGATGGGGGCTGGGAGTCCAGTCCATTGTGGGTGGGGCCATCCCTGAGCTGATGGTCTTGGCTTCTATAAGAAAGCTGGCTGAGCAGGCCATGAAGAGCAAACCAGTAGCAGCGCCCCTCCGTGCGTGGCCTCTGCATCAGCTCCTGCCTCCAGGTTTCTGCCCTGTTTAAATTCCTGTCTTGACTTCCTTCAATAGTAAACTATAAATAATCCTTTCCTCCCAAGCTTGCTTTTTGGTCATGGCATTTCACTGCAGCAGTAGAAACCTTAGTTAAGACATGTGACTTTTATTTTGTATGAATGGAACCACCTAACTGGAAAAAAAGAAAACCTAAATACATGGGAAGATATATGTGGCAGCTGATGGTCTGGAGACCGTCTGATGGAACGTTTCCACACCAGGTACCCTTAGAGCATCTGCCATACCCTGGGGGGAGTGTCCCTGTCCAGGAACTTAAAGACCTGTGCAAATTCAGAGAGCATCCACTTAGGATTATCTCTGGAGAGATGGCTCAGCGGTTAAGAGAACCAACTGCTCTTCCAGAGGTCCTGAGTTCAAATCCCAGAAAAAACATGGTGGCTCACAACCATCTGTAATGGGGTCTGATGCCCTCTTCTGGTGGGTCTGAAGAGAGCAATAATGTACTCATATACAATAAATAAATAAATAAATAAATAAATAAATAAATGAATGAATAAATGAATGAATGAATGAATAATAAATTTTGCTATTGTTATGAATTGTAATGTAAATATCTGTGTTTTCCAGTGGTCTTAGATGACCCCTGTAGAAAGGTCATTCAATATTCAATTCCCTCAAGAGGTTGTGGCCCGCAGATTGAGAACAGGCTCGCCCAGAGGGTACAAAGCTCTCATGTTCAGTCTTCAGCCTCAGCCAAAATAATAAATAGATATTTACAATTTTGTAATATAAATATACCATTAATTCTAAATGTTGTGGCTCCATTAAATTAGGAGACAATTTATTCTCTTGGAGGTTTTTTAAGTTTTTAATGAAATAATCATCATATCCAAATAATTATAGGGCAAAACCCTTTGCCAAAGGTCCCATAGGTCATGATGTCTTAGGAGTCAGATTAGTTTTGGTAACTTTATTCTCTTTTAGCCAGAAGCACCTGCTCAGCATGATGGAAGCCTCTAGCTCAGTCCCACTTACTGCCACAAAATAAATAAATATAAATAGCCTCACAGTGATCATTTTTAAAGTGAGTGTGTTTGCATTATCTTTAAAGGGGAAACTAGTTGGTCAATATAGTGCAAGCATTAAAGGTGAGCTCTCAAAGCCTTAGGTAGAAAGATATTAGGACAGTACATTATGAACGCCCAAGTTGATAAAAGTCAGGCTAGAACTCTGATTAGAAGCTCAGAGCTCACAGAGCGAGAAATGGAGGGGAACTCCTGGACATATTTTAAACAGGACACCCTGAGGAGCAAATTGGCTCTGTATAGGTAAAGCCTGTCGTGCGGCTCTTCCAACAAGGATAGCCATGCTTGGGGAACTCTCAAATGTGGGCACAGACTTGCATGAAAGTGATCCAAAAAAATATTTGATACGAAGCATGAAAACTTACAAAAAATAATTCATTAATTAGTTAGATCTTGACCAGTAGAGAAGTGACACACACACAAAAAACTGACTCACAAAATATTCATTTAGTTAAGTATTACAAAACATTTACAATGTAAGATGCTAATGTGTGTTCCCTTCAGACTCGAACACAGACCAGTAGATAACAACTAACAGCTAGCTAACTTTTAACAGTTAACAGCTAGTTAACCTGAGTCTGCCTTTCTGTGCCTTAATCTGTGTTTAGGGAAAGGAGCAATCGTCAGAATTCACCTAGTGAGTTTGAGGCCAGTGGTGGGTACATATGTGGGACTCTCCTTAAAACCAAAACAGCAAAAACAAGTGTTCCCTCAGGTAATTCACAATGATCTCTAGCTTCCTCGTTGACTGATATTATATATTGGCCTATAACCCTGGTCAGTTTTCTTTATTGTATAGATATGTTTCTGTAATATGAGAACCAATTGTACCTTTTAAATTATTGTTACCTAAAATTAATACACTTCAAGTCTCAAAATTACATGGCACAAAATAAATAAATAAAATGTATTATGCATAATTCTTAAGAGTGCTGACTCTGAGGGCTAGAGAAATGACTCAGTGGTTAAGATCGCTGAGTGCTCTTCCAAAGGACCCAGGTTCGATTCCCGGCAGCTGCATGGTGTCTCACAACTGTCTGTGGCTCCAGTTCTAAGAGATCCAGTAGCTTCTTCTTGCCTCCTTTGGTACCAGGCATGCAAATGATACTCTGATACACATTCAGGCACCCACGCACATAAAATAAAGGTTTTTTTTTTTTTTTTGAGCTCTTGATCTCTAAGCATGAGAACTCGAGTTCAACTCCCCAGAACATACGAGTTGAAAAAGGAGGAGGAGGAGTGGGGAGAGAGAGGGGGAAGGAGAAGAAGAAGCAAGCATGGCTATATAAACCTATAACTCCAGCACTGGGGAGCAAAGGCAGGCAGATCCCAAAAGCTCACAGGTCCAAGAGCTCACTGGTCAGCTGTCTTAGAGAAATGGTGAATGTTAGTGAGAGACTCCTGTCTCTGGATACTAAGGCAGAGAATGATAGGGAAAGACATCAAGTTTTAGTCTTCTATGTGTGCACACATGAGTGTGCATATGTACATGCATGACATACATAGCATCACACACACACACACACACACACACACACACACACACACATACACACTGAACTGTATTCTACCACTTAAATATACCAGGACCATCTACCATCTGCTAAATGGTATCTTACCTGCTAGGGATCCAGGAAGGAGTAAAACGGAGTCTGTGCATTCGTAGCCTCTGCCTCTTGGGAGGCTGAGGTAAGCGGATACGGAGTTCAGGGCCAGCCTGGGCTATGTAAAATCTTCCAAAAAGGAGAAAGAGTATTTTTAATCACCTTCATAATCCCATGTAAAAGTTATGACTGTTTCCATGAAGGAGGACTAAAGATATGTCCCAAAGGGAATGTTTACCTGTGATTTCATTTTTATTGGGAAAAATATAAGGCAAGTGTATTCTCAGATCAACAACTGTCTGTTCAAAGGGTTAAGTTTTTCTATCCACCACATTACTTTACATGCCTTATTAGCTTCCCAACATAAAAGAACTTGACAAGAGAGTTGAGAGTTTCAAGAACTAGAAGTACAATGTGTAGAGAAACGTCCTGAAGTCGCTGCATTTCCCATGGAATTAGAAGTGGAGCCAGAGGCCAGGCGTGGTAGCGCACGCCTGTAATCCCAGCACTTGGGAGGCAGAGGCAGGCGGATTTCTGAGTCCAAGGCCAGCCTGGTCTACAGAGTGAGTTCCAGGACAGCCAGGGCTACACAGAGAAACCCTGTCTCGAGAAAAAGAAGAAGAAGAAGAAGAAGAAGAAGAAGAAGAAGAAGAAGAAGAAGAAGAAGAAGAAGAAGAAGAAGTGGAGCCGGACTCAGGGGGACAGTTCCTGAACAGAACACCAATTGCTTATGCTCTAAGATCAAGAATAGACAAATGGAACCTCATAAAATTACAAAGTTTCTGTAAGGCAAAAGACACTGTGAAAAGGACAAATCGGCAACCTACAAATTGGGAAAGATCTTCACCAACCCTACATCCGACAGAGGGCTAATATCCAGTGTATACAAAGAACTCAAGAAGTTAGATCCCAGAAAGCCAAATAACCCTATCAAAAAATGGGGTACAGAGGTAAACAAAGACTTTTCACCTGAAGAAATTCGGATGGCTGAGAAACACCTTAAAAAATGTTCAACATCATTAGTCATTAGAGAAATGCAAATCAAAACAACCCTGAAATTTCACCTCACACCAGTCAGAATGGCTAAGATTAAAAACTCAGGAGACATCAGATGCTGGCAAGGATGTGGAGAAAGAGGAACACTCCTCCACTGCTGGTGGGACTGCAAGCTGGTACTACCATTCTGGAAATCAGTCTGGCGGTTCCTCAGAAAACTGAACACGATACTTCCAGAGGACCCAGCCATACCACTCCCGGGCATATACCCAGAAGATTCCCCAGCATGCAATAAGGTACATGCTCCACTATGTTCATAGCAGCCTTATTTATAATAACCAGAAGCTGGAAAGAACCCAATGTTCCTCAATGGAAGAATGGATACAAAAAATGTGGCATATATACACAATGGAATACTATTCAGCCATTAGAAACAATGAATTCATGAAATTCTTAGAGAAATGGATGGAGCTGGAGAACATCATACTAAGTGAGGTAACCCAGTCTCAAAACAATACCCATGGTATGCACTCAGTGATAAGTGGATATTTGCCTAGAATCTTGGGACACCAAAGACACAATCCATATACCAAATGATGTCCGACAAGAAGAAAGGAGTGGACACTGGTGCTGGAAAGGATCAAAGCATCAGTGTAGGGGAATACCAGAACAGGGAAGTGGGAAGGGGTGGATGGGGGAACAGGGGGAGGGAAAAGGGCATGTGGGACCTTTGGGGGGGCGGGGAACCAGAAAAAGGGAAATGAAATGTAAATATAGAATATATTCAATAAAAAAATTTAAAAAAAAAGAAGTGGACCCAGAGCCAAGGAAGCAGGGGAGAAATGGGAGGAGGAAGGGTTCCGGACCAGAGTTGACAGTGATTCCCAAGGGCCTTGAACTTCTCAGTGAATCAGAAGGCAAGATGATCTTCTGAGGGCATGAGGAAAGGGAGACCAAGCAGTGAGCTTTAGAAATAGGGAAAAGGGTCTTAATAACCAATGTAGGAAACTCATTTGTGAGTCACCAAGAGATTAGTAAAAGTATTAGGGAGCGTGCCCAAGAGCCAGGGGCACCGAGTAAGGTTGGTTTCAAGTCTCTCTCCAGAAAGACTTGGAAGGAGAGAGTAGAGAGGAAAGCAAGGCAGATTGGGGAGGAGGGAAGGAGGGAGGGAGGGAGGGAGGGAGGGAGATGGGGAAAAGAGGGGAGGGGAACAGGAAGAGGGAGAGAAGGGATTGGGGAGAAAGAGAGGGAGAGGGAGGGGCTGATCATGGTAAGTTTGATGGGCACTAGAACTGAAACGTAAGGTATACTAGAATTGCAACCAAAGCACTTAACCTGATGGCAAGCAAGGATAGGGCATAGGAGGAGAAGGTGGGGCAAGCTTAGACTCTTGAATCGAGGGCCATGAACAGCGTGACACACTCTACTTCGAGGACACAGGCAGACATCCGTCATTGATCTGGAAACCCTTTATCCTAGACACGGGCTCAGAATTCTACTCGGTGCAGTACTCTTGTGGTCAGTGGCATTGAAGGGAGCAGACACGCAGGAGACCCGCGTGACACCTGAACTAGGCGGCTTCCGGATCGTGTTGCATCAGATTCATAAGACCTCAGTCAGAGAATGTGGAGAGTGAAGTCAGAGGGAGAGAAGGGGAGAGGAATGCGGAGGTGAAACCCATAGTGCGAAAAATCAGGAAAAAAATGAAGAAAAGAGGAGGTTAAAGAAGGTAAAATTAAGCTGGGGGTGGTGGTGGGGGGCTGGGATGGTTGGTGCACGCCCTTGATCCCAGCACTTGGAAGGCAGAGGCAGGCAGATCTCTGAGTTTGAGACCTGGTTTACAGAATGAGTTTCAGGCTACACAGAAAAACCCTGTCTTGACAAAAACCTGGACTAAATGAGTCAAAAAGAAGAGTTCCAGGCTGAATGTTCTTGGCGGTGACACTAGCTCAAGTAGACACAGTTACAGGTGGGGAAAAAAAGTATGAAATAATTACCACTCAAACTCTTGTGTTTCTTTTGGGATTGTTGTTGTGAATAAGGATCTTGCTGTGTAGACCAGGCTCAATTCAACACTTGGTTCTCCTCCCCAGTGAAGGAATTGTGTGTGGACCACTATGCCAGCCTACACGTTCTTCTAGAAAGTCTTCTTATTCCTTCCCTGGAAGCCAGATCTTGCATGAACTCACCCATGCCAGTGACAGGCTGCAGCTGAACTGTAAGCTTAGCCAGAGTATTGTCCAAGTATTCTCCATAGTGCTGGGTAAGAGATAAAGATGCAGTTTCCTTCTTGTGTGTGTAGCGGTTGCCTTTCCCTAGCGGGATTTATTAGGGAGTCTGGCTTTTCTCCAATGAGTGTTTTGACACTTTTGTCAAAAATAGGATGACTGGAGCCACACGGGTTCCCACCTGGCTCCTCGAGTCTCTTCCGCTGCTCCAGTGTCTGGTACATTACTGTGGCTCTGGAGTAGGGCGCGGAGTCTGGACTAGGGGTGCCTCCGCCTTTGCCCTTTTTGCTCATTACTCTTGTTTTGACTACCCAAGGTTTGGAGGATTTTTGTTTTGTTTTGTTGTTTGTTTGTTTGCTTGCTTGTTGGAGGGGAGGGGGTTGCTTGTTTGGTTTTTGGAGGGGAGGGGTTGATGTTCGTTTTGGTTTGGTTTGGTTTTTTGTTTGTTTTGTTTTGGTTTTTTTTTTTTTTTTTTTTTTTTTTTTTTTTTTTTGCTTCAAAATAAGGTTTGAGACTGCTCTTTCTTCCTATAAAGGATGATGTTAGTATTTCGGTGGGGACTGCTTTGGGTCTGTAGACTACTTTTGACAAGGTCCGTGCTTCTTTGCCTGTCTGTTTTAAAGAGAATCCTAAGTGGAAATGGTTCCCGATTCCTCCTCAGCATGCTTGTTGGCAGAGAGGAAGCCTGCAAGGCCTTGCACGTTGACTTTCACTTTGATTGTATTATAATTGACTAAAATATGGTCTATATTTTGTGTGTGTGCTGCTGCTTTTCCTAAAAAGCACAGAATACTTTAAAATTGTATAATGTAAACTACAGGGAAACTACCTCTGCTTGTTCTGCAGCCTAATTTACAGAGAGCAACTGAGGTATTCAGCTGCCCAACTTTTGTTTGGTTTTATTGTTTCTGGTTTGTTTGGGTTTTTTTGTTTTGTTTTGTTTTGTTTTGTTTTGTTGTTTTCAAGACAGTGTCTCTCTGTGTAACAGATCTGGCTGTCCTGGAACTCCTGTAGACCAAGCCAGCCATGAACTCCCAGAGACAGATCATCCTCCCTTTGCCTCCCGAGTGCCGAGGTTAAAGGCGTGCACCACCACCACTCACCACCACCACTGTTCTGCTGCTGCCCAACTCTTAAACCCTAAGTATTCTGTTAGGAATTGTGGACACAGATATTTTTGGTAATACTGTGTCCATATTAACACAAGGCCACACGTGGTTATACAAGTCCAACCTGGTCTACAAAGTGAGTTCCAGGACAGCCAGAGCTACGCAGACAGACCTTGTCTCAAAAAACAAACAACACCCCCCCACCCTCCCCCAAAAATGTTTATGTTCTTGTAGAAGGGCTGAGTTGGTACCCAGCAACAAATCAGGTGGTTGACAACTGACAACCATAGTAACTCAAGCTTCTGGGGACCCTACCCACTACCCCTTTCTCGCTTCCACATATGCACATAAAAATAAATTTAACATAAAAGCATGATTACTTGAAGTGTATAACTATATTATAAAGTCTCACTCGTAACCAACAACATTGTTTAGAACTTCAATAATATTTTCATGGGAAGCAGTTTCCCCGGCATTGCTCAACGTGGTCAGGTTAGGCCGATGGTCATGGATTTTCCTCTCCCCAAAGACATGCCCAGAACATAAAGTGGAGAGAGAGACCTGTACACTGCCCACCTTGACTCCACCACCACTTTGCTTGTAAAACTATCTTTCTATTTTTCTCCTGGAACTTTCGAGAACCATTCTGACCAACTCCAGCATATTTGCTTTCTTTCTTTTGTTTCAATGATGCCTCTTCTCAGTATATCAGAAATCTTATTTTTATTTATTATTTATTATTATTTATTAATTATCACCCAGAAAGCGAGTGCCCACCACCTGATGAAACCTGCAGATGAATGCTGATCCGTGTGTGGCATGTACTTGTGTGCAGGCTTAAAAGGAACAATGTTTTCTTAAAAATAAGAATATCAGGGGCTGGGGAGATGGCTCAGCAGTTAGGAGCACTGGCTACTCTTTCAGAGGTCCTGAGTTCAATTCCCAGCAACCACAGGGTGGCTCGCAACCATCTGTAATGGGATCCAATGTGCTCCTCTCACCAGAGGAAAATGACAGTGTATTCATATACATATAATTAATTAATTAATTAATGTAAAAAAGAATGTAAAAGGCTAAATAAAGATGTAGCTATGGGCTCATAAGTGTGTGTGTGTGTGTGTGTGTGTGTGTGTGTGTGTATGCACACACTTGCGTATGGCAATGCAGAAGCCAGTTTATAACGCTTTATTTCTTTCATGGAACTACAAAGTAAAGACTCCTTCATTAAAGAGACTTTTGTTCTTGTTCCTCTTTTCTAGTAAACATCATGGATATTCCCCCACATTTATCATGAAGCTGGTAGGCCAAACAGTACCCAGGCATCTTGATACTATGTAGAGGTCTGTTTTCATTTGATGCTTTTGTGGGGTTTTTTTCTTTATAAAATTAATTCTGCCATACCATCTGAATTTTTTTCTTTAAAATCAATTAGCTTTTGCTAGGAAAATCTTTTCCTGTTTAATATGGAATAATGATTTTTTTTTCATCTGTCAAGGGGGTTATTAATAAAAGCCACCAGTGGGGTTAGAACACTCTCTGGTGTTTGCTTTAGGGGAACGAGGGGATTGTCGGAAATCCTAGCCAAACTGAGCCATAATTAGAGAGAAAATGTTAGCAATTAGAACTATACATTAGGCTTTCATTTACTACCGTGGAAAAGTCAAGGGCGAAATTTCCGTTCCATTTTTAGGTGCAGCCGGATGGATTGCTCATTATAGGATAATTTCCGCCAACCCTCTAGATTTCTCAGGGTAACAGCGCGGCTAAGAGCACCTCAAAGCCCAGTGGCTGTGACTTCATTTTATCTCTTGTTGGGAGTGGACTGTGGGGTAGGAGGCTGAGCTGTGATCAGTTTCCTGCACCGGCATTGCCACTGGGAATCCTTTTATGTGCTGAACTTCAAGTCAAGACAGCAGCGCGTAAGCACAAGTGTCTCAATGCAATCTACGCCTCTGTTTTCACTGGCATGTGCGGTACTGGTATAGTTTAATCACCTCTCACCTTTAAAATGTTTTCTTATTGATATTTCTACTCTTTCTTTTTTCTTAGTAACCAAAACGAACTCTTTACACTGCTGCTGTTTTAAGAAGGCCTTTTCAAATCAAAATAATATAGCTATTATCTAATTCCAATCTAATGCCAGTAAGAAGTCTCCTGTGTCTAGTAAGTGACAGATTTTTTTTTTTTAAATATGGGCTGTATTTCTCCTATAAATTTCACAACCAAATGTGATTCTCTCTTAAGTATCCTAACCAATTTTCCTTTTATAAAATGAACTTAGGGGCAATATGTTAATCACTATTTATAAGAATTGTATTTATTTCAGGATGCACAAGGTTCTCATACTTAAAACTTCTGGTTACTTTAAGTTACAATGAGTCAAAAACTGGCCCCTGTACTGGTTGGTTTTGTGTGTCAACTTGACACAGGCTGGAGTTATCACAGAGAAAGGAGCCTCCCTTGAGGAAGTGCTTCCATGAGATCCAACCATAAGGCATTTTCTCAGTGATCAAGTGGGGAGGGTCCCTTGTGGGTGGTGCCATCTGGGGCTGATAGTCTTGGGTTCTATAAGAGAGAAGGCTGAGTAACGCAGGAGAAGCAAGCCAGTAAGGAACATCCCTCCATGGCCTCTGCATCAGCTCCTGCTTCCTGACCTGCTTGAGTTCCAGTCCTGACTTCCTTTGGTGATGAACAGCAGTGTGGAAG
>OZ030013.1:78748957-78866457 GCA_964023405.1 Apodemus agrarius
AACAACAACAAAACCTTTTCTATCAGTGTATGTTGCTCCGTGTAACAAGAATACTTAAAATTAAAACTAGTTAAGCATTCTTGATCAACAAAGGGGAAAACAGATGAACAGATCTGACCGTATTATCTGTTGAATGTGTGAAGACCAAATTTGACCAAGCCATTGATGAGTTTGTTCAAGTTACACCTCAAGCTCAAAATCGCAACGTGAGGCCACTGTTTGTTGTGGCAGCTGTGAGACTCCAGTGTTTTATCCTTTTCTCTAAACATGCATTAGAGGGCTGAGAATGTAGCTCCTCAAATGGAGCACTTGAGTGGAACTCATGAGGCCCAGGAGGGTTCAATCCCCTGAGCCTCATAGAATGGGGCATGGAGGCATACACTTATAATCCCAGTGCTCTGAGGGGAGGCAGGAGGATTAGGTCATTCTCGGGCGCCTGGTAACTTGAGGCTAGCCTGGGTTATAAAAGGCCCTGTCTCAGAAAGGTCAAAAATTAAACTGTGGCAGGAGAAGAGTGTTCGCTTGCTGCTCCCCCGGAGGGCCTGGGTTTGGTTCCCAGCCCCTCACCACAACTTCTGATAACTTCAGATCCAGGGGTGATGATTCCCTCTGACCTCACTAGGCACCAGGAACACTTGTGGTACACAGAAACTTATGCAGGCAAAGACTTAATTAAAAAAATAAATAAATCTTTTAAAAACTATAAACTATTAAGTATTTTAAAATTATTATTTGTTATATAATCTCTACCTACTTATAATAGTTTCCCACTTTTAAGCAACTATAAATGTAGAGTTCAATTTTAAAAAATCCAGTGTTCACATCTCTTTTCTAGGTATTATTAATCTCAATTCATGGCCCTTACGGACAATTTTGATGTACAAAACAAAGGATTATTTTCTAAATATGGGTTCCAAATATCAAATAAATGAGGTGCTCTACTGAAGCAAAAGTAAATAAATACATAAATAATAGTATATGGCATGATTGGAGGATATACTGGGCCCTTTACAGAAGCTGTAGTCTCTCTTCCTCCTGCTTCAATAATCTAGTTCATGGTTTTAGAATAGATTGCCAATTCTAACAAAATGACAATTAAATGCAAATATGAACTGATACCGGTTTTTACACACATGAGCTGCTTCCTGAGTCACCAAGACAGAACCCTCAACAGAAGCAGCCTGAAGAAGGCAGACTCTGTGGCTCCCAGTCTCAGGGATGCCGCCAGTCTTGGTGGGGAAGGGATGGTGATTGGCCAGGGTCTCCGGCAGCTAGAGTGTGAGGTCACTAGAACTGTTAATTCTCTGGAGACTCAGAGTGGTGGGTAACTGAGAGAAAAGAACTGAGAGAAAAGAACCAGGCACTGCCACAGTGACCCACTTCCTGCAGGAAGGCCCACATCCTCAAAGCTCCGTTACTTCCTGTGGTGGTTTGAATATGCTTGGCCAGTAGGTAGTGGCCCTGTTAGGAGATGTGGCCTTGTTGGAGTAGACGTGGCCTTCTTGGCAGAAGTTCATCACTGTGGGAGAGAGCTTTGCGGTCCTATGCGCAGGCCCAGCCCAGTATGGAAAAAAAAACCCTCCTCCTTGCTGCTTGCGGAAGAAAATCTCCTGGGTACCTTCTGATCAAGAGGTAGACCTCTCGGCTGCTCCATGCCTGCCTGCATGCTGCCATGCCTCCAGTCATGATGATAATGCACTGAACCTCTGAAACTGCAACCCAGCCCAAATTAAATGCCGTCCTTTATAATATTTGCCTTGGTCATGGTGTCTCTTCATAGCAAGAATAAGCAAACTAAGACACCTCCCAAAATGGCACCGCCAACTGGAGACCAAGTATTCAAAGTCATGAGCCCATGCAGACACTTCACATTGAAGCCATGAGAGTGTGCTACTTGAAATCATAAAGGTGAGGACTAAGTGACCTCATCAAAAACAAGGTGTATCTGTACGGCTTCACAATTCCACTCCTGAAAGGCTATGTAGTGATCCAGAGTGGGGCTGACTAAACAGTTAAAGCACTCACTACACGTTTGTAAGAATCAAATTTGTTTCCCAGCACCATATGGAGGCTTGCTGCTAGCCCAAACTCCAGCTCTAAGAGCCCAAACACCCTCTTCTGGCCTCCACAGGCATCAGGCATGCGTGTGGTATACATACATACAGGCAGGCAAAACATTCATGCACATAAAATAAAACAATAATTTTTCTTTTAAATGACTTAAAATGTATTGTGTTCAATGTTAGGTAAAATTTCCACCACAGTTGATGGGCTGACCAGATCAGCTACCACTCAGGCCCAGATCCAGGGCTTCGAGTTGGCCCACCCCAACATCTACCCCGTCTATAAACTGCTGGAGCATGTGAAGGGGCAGGTCCTGCACAACCAAAGCTGCAAGATCCCCCTTTTGAAGGGGGAGATTACAAGGGCAGGGGGCAGGTGGGAAGGGACAGGGAGGTAAGTGGGACTGGAGTACATGATGTGAAATTCACAAAGAACCCATAAAAAGTTTTAGAAAAATCTTTCACAGCACTGATATAACTTCAAAAATTATCTCTATTTAGGATAGGAATATCCTATAGGAGTGTTTTGCCTAGCATTATGCATGTGTTCTGGTTTTAATCACCAACAAAAAAAAGAGAAAGGAAAGAAGTGTGTGTGTGTGTGTGTGTGTGTGTGTGTGTGTGTGTGAGAGAGAGAGAGAGAGAGAGAGAGAGAGAGAGAGAGAGAGAGAGAGAGAGAGAGAGACTGGGGATTAAGCAAGTCAAAGCCTTCATATTTTTTCTGACAAACCACACTAATCCTTGGGTGTAAACTATTACCCTATCTTTTCCTTTTGTTTTTGTTTGTTTAAAACAGGGTGTCTCTGTGTAACCCTGGCTGTCCTAGAACTTACTATGTAGATCAAACTGGCCTCAAACTCAGAGATCTACCCTATTTTGATAAAGAGGGGGGAGGAGGGAAGGAGAGAAGAGGAGAATGGGGAGGAAGAGAAAAGAAAAAGAAAAAGAAAAAGAAAAGAGACATTTTATTACCGAACCATTCCACTAATATTTATGTTTTAATGAACTAGATATTTCATGTCTTTGTGATGTAGAAGACTGACTCCCTTGCCTAGATGTACAAAGCCCCTTCACTCTGCCCCCCCACACACACACACAACACTCCATGATACACATTCACTGTGGAACTAGAGACAAGTGAACTACACATTCAAAGCCATCTTCAACTGTATAGCAAGCTTGATAAAGTGCCTATCTCAAAGAAGAGAAGAAAATACTCCTTCCAAGTCAGAATAGGTGCTCATTACTGATCCCTTCATCGGGCCTCGTAGGGCAAAGACACCGGAAGTGCTCACTGGCGAGGCTATGAAGCAAAGTGACCTCACTGGGAAAGTTCAGCCTACTTGACAGAAGAATATCAGTGTTCTGCCTTTCGGATCTCGCTAAATCCACTCTTCAGTCACGGCAATCCTGAGCATGGACGGTGGACTTTGGTCCTGTTTTCAGGAGGGCTCCCATCTCCTGCTCTAATAGCCCAGGCCCAAACAGGTTCCTGTAGTTTCCCCTGAACATTAGTGACCTGGCATGTGCCTCCTTGTGCACAGTCTCCACTGGCCACATAAAGCTGATATTCTGCCAACATATTGATCCAACTTTGTGTATGCAAAGCTTACCTCAACGACTGGGCAACTACTAAATACAATTGTTTCAGCATAGACTAGGATATCTTTTTTGTTTGTTTGTTTGGTTGGTTGGTTGGCTGGCTGGTTTTGTTTTGTTTTGTCTTTTGAGACAGGGTTCTCTGTGTGGCCCTGGCTGTCCTGAAACTTAGTTTGTAGACCAGGCTGGCCTTGAATTGAGAGAGCTCTGCCTGCCTCTACCTCCCGAATGTGGGGATTAAAGGCGTGGGCCACCGCGGTCCAACTCAGACTACATTTTCTTGAAGGCTGCAGAGATGGCCTGTTAGTAAAATGCTTTCCACATAAGCCTGAGAGCCTGAGTTCAATTTCCTGCACTTGTATGAAAAGCTGGTCACAGAAACAGAGGCTTGCAGTATCAGTGCTAGAAGGAAAAGTAGGGACCGGAGGGCCAGTGGAGCTCACTGGCCAGTCAGTCTGGCTTAGCCAGTAAGTGCTAGGTCCTAGTGAGAAAGAGACCCTGTCTTAAAAAGCAAGGTAGGGGCTGGAGAGATGGCTAAGCGGTTAAGAACACTGACTGCTCTTCTGAAGGTCCTGAGTTCAAATCCCAGCAACCACATGGTGGCTCACAACCATCTGTAATGAGATGTGATACCCTCTTCTGGGGGTGTCGGAAGACAGTTACAGTGTACTTATAAGAAATAAAAATAAATAAATAAATAAATAAATAAATAAATAAATAAATCTTTAAAAAACAAAAACAAGGTAGATGGCCCCTAAGGAACAGCATCTAAGGTTGGCCTCTGGTCTTCATTTGCACAGACACACACACACACACACACACACACACACACACGACAAGTTTTCATGTGGGTTTACTTTAAAGCTGTGAGTTAGAAATTAGGGAGAATGAAGCCGCAAAAACCAAGAGAATCAAATCATAGGACCAAAGGATAAAATCATAGCTCGTAGACCCTGGCCTTAGTTCAGGTGCACCGCAGTCCCCTAGAGAGTTGAGGGTAGAGGACAGACTGTGGTTGAACTCAGCTGGTTTAAGCCTGGGATGCCCACTTCATGACACACGCCCTTTGACGATCATGTCTCAGTCCCTCCTATGTACACAGGGATGAATATGGCAGTCCCTTGGGTTGTTGCTTGTTACCATGGGAGGAAACAACGCTGACAGTCATTCCTACACTTCAGAATGTAGCAAATGTCCACAGAGGCTGCAGCTGTGATCTCCAGTTAGGCATCCTGGAGGTAATTCTACAATTGTCTGGACCTGGGACAAAGCTCTCCTTGGTTTCCAGTTTGTTAAATACAGGTAGATCTTAGGGTTTCTCAGTCTCCACAATTGTGTGTCCCTATATAAATTTACACTGGGATGGAAAGATGGCTCAGTAGGCGGAGGTGTGTGCCGTGAAAGCCAGATGGTCTGGATTAAGTTCTAGGAACGCATACCGGAAGAAAAGAACCAATTGTGAAAGTTATCCTCAGGTCTCCACACATTCACCATGGCCCTTGAGTTCTCTCTCTCTCTCTCTCTCTCTCTCTCTCTCTCTCTCTCTCTCTCTGTCATACACAGAGAGACAGAGACAAGAGAGAAACACAGAGATAGAAACAGAGAACACCAATTAGTAAAATTAAAATAAATTAAATAATAATAGTAATAATAAAAACAAATTCAATATGGAAAGCCAAGTCCCATTGATCCTATGTGACTGGAGAACCCCGATGAGTCCAGGTGGGATCCAGGAACTGAGCACTCGTTTGGAAGCAGTGTCCTAAAGGATTCCCCACAAACCTTCTGCTCTCGGTATTGTAATTTGCTCATAGTGTCTGCAGTGTCTGGAGCAATGCTCAGCAACGTGATTTATATTGAATTGAATAACTGGCTGTTGGCTTAATCAATGGGCAGTTAAGCTAATAAAGCCTTAGCTAAAGCAGATTCTCACCTACTGGATCTAATCACCTCTAAAGCACACAGGTAGAGGCCACTAGCCAAACTAAGACAGCATCTCAGATTCCGGTGGGTCTCCTTTGAGTAGGGGCACTGCCTGGGGCCATTTCTCAAATGTCACAGATGCCTGTTTGCTATGTTAATGTGATGCCTCTAATGTTTTATTCAGTGTGAGGCGTATAGAGAGCGCTTCCATCATCAGCGCTTCCATAGTATGTTATATGGAATCATTCATCTGTCAAATATTGAGTTACATGACTAAGGAGCGGTCTCAGTACTAGTCCCTGGGGGAACGAAAGATGAGAGACTTCTCCCCGGAGTCCGCCATCTAATGGGGAAAATAAACCCCCGGGGATGGGGGAGGGATGCGGTAAGTACCGCCTTAGAGTAAATAGAGACCCGCAATGGTAGGCTAGAGAGCTTGGCTAGAGCTTAGAGGTAGAAATGGCAGCTTAGGAGCCAGAGGAGGAATTGATGTGCCCCTTGGCCTAGAGATTTCCAGGAAAGCGTCACAGAAGTGAAGTCTGCCGTGAGTATTAAATGACGAATAGTCTGCGCTCAGTTGTTAAAGGAAACAACATCTAGACTGAAAGCCCGGCTTTTGCAAGTTTACTGTGTCTGAAACGGAATGGACCTCGAGTGGTTATTGTTACAGTTTTTTAAGTTGTGGGTCTGAACACTGAAACTACAGGTCACAAAAAACCTGCCTTCTTAACATGCTAGGACCAAAATGTAACACAAGATTACATGTGTGCTGAGTCCATGGTGTTTCCTATGGGGCTTACCCTCGCTGTGTCCCATGGCTTCACTGCAGCCTGGGCTGTGAACACACAACATACATGCTTTGCACCATGCATGCTGCAGTGGCTCGCTACACTGCCTCACGAATTTCAGCTCAGATTTAACACTCAAGTATAGTATGAATTGTGCTGTTTTCACTGCACAGTTTTCTGTTCTGATTTTTTTTTTTTTTTTTTTTTTTGAGACAGGGTTTCTCTGTGTAGCCCTGGCTGTCCTGGAACTCACTCTGTAGACCAGGCTGGCCTCGAACTCAGAAATCTGTCTGCCTCTGCCTCCCAAGTGCTGGGATTAAGGGCATGTGCCACCACCACCCAGCTCTGTTCTGATTGAAACACAACAGTTCATGAAAACACGGTGACACGTGCCTGTAATCCCAGCACTAGGGAAGCTGAAGCAGAAGGAAACACACACACACACACACACACACACACACACACACACATCCATTTCATTTACTTTTTTTCCTACTGTCATTCCCAAGCACTTTAGATTGTATGGTGTTACAATATTTGCTTTTTTGAATTTATTTTCCATTAATTTTCATTCTGTATATGTATATTTTGTGCACATGATTGTAGGTGTCTGTGGAGTCCAGAGTTGCAGTTACTGGAAATTGTGAGCCATCCAGCTAGGTTCTAGGAAGCCAGCCTGGATCCTCTGCAAGAACAGTAGTCACCCTTCACTGCTAAACCGTCCCTCCAGCCTCTGACCTCTACATGTGCACGCGGTATGTGTGTGTGTGTGTGTGTGTGTGTGTGTGTGTGTAGATGCACACATGTATTCAGAAAACTAATAAAAGCCGGGCGTTGGTGGCGCACGCCTTTAATCCCAGCACTTGGGAGGCAGAGGCAGGTAGATTTCTGAGTTCGAGGCTAGCCTGGTATACAGAGTGAGTTCCAGGACAGCCAGAGCTATACAGAGAAACCCTGTCTTGAAAAACCAAAAAAAAAAAAGAAAGAAAGAAAGAAAGAAAGAAAGAAAGAAAGGAAGGAAGGAAGGAAGGAAGGAAGGAAGGAAGGAAGGAAGAAAGAAAGAAAGAAAGAAAGAAAGAAAGAAAGAAAGAAAGAAAGAAAGAAAGAAAGCTAATAAAAACACAACCTTGGCACTGGGGCGATACCTAGGAGGTTGAGGACGGTGTCTGTCTTCCAGAGGACTGAGTTTGATCCCAAAAGCTACGGGGAGGCTGGCGGCTCTCTGTAATGCCAGTTCAGGGGATACATCACCTTCTTCTGGACTGTGAGGGCATTGCACACACATGGCACACAGATAAGCATGTAGGCAAAGCACTCTTAAATAATAAATAAATACAAACAACAGCATCAACAAAGAAACCTTACCAGGGTGGTGGTGTTATGTGCCTTTAATCCCAGTATTGGAAAGGCAAAGGCAGGCAGATCTCTGGGTTTGAGGCTAACATAGTCTACACATCAAGTTCCAAAGTGACCAGGGTTACACAGAGAAAAACCCTGTCTCAAAAGCCAAACAACAACAACAACACACACACACACACACACACACACACACACACACACACACAGAGCAACCTTAACAAATTTAATTGTGAAA
Source organism: Apodemus agrarius (assembly GCA_964023405.1). NCBI lineage: Eukaryota > Metazoa > Chordata > Mammalia > Rodentia > Muridae > Apodemus > Apodemus agrarius. The sequence continues at coordinate 78,756,925 of OZ030013.1, forward strand.
TGAGCTTGGGATCAAGACAGAATTTCCAACAGTTCTAACAGAATTTCCAAAAATGGGCTTAAAAATACTTCCAATATTTTGTCCTACATATTTATGCAAAGTAGCCATCTTGACATGAACCATAAAAATCAACTCTGAAACACTGAGGATGATCTATATGTCTTCCAAAAGCAAATATGTAACCAAGATTTTTTTGTGTATTACTCAGACAAGGTATGTAGCCCAGGCTAGCCCTAAACTTGCTGTTGTTGGGAATGATCTTGAATTTCTGGTCCTGCCTCTGCCTCCAGAGTGTTGAGATTAAGGGATGTGCCATTAGACTCAGTTTATTCTGTGCTGGGAATTAAACTTGAATTATACAATTAAATTATAATTAAATTGAATCAGCCCAAGATTCAGTTATTACATGAAAACTAAGCAAGCACATGCATATCTTCAGCTATGTATGCACTAGGCTACAGGTTAAGATGGGCATGATGCAGTGAGGGGATAGTGACTCATCTCCATTGTTTTACACACACACACACACACACACACACACACACACATTATGCAAGACATATAAATCTAGCTCTTGGCTGGTTGGTGGTGGCTCACACCTTTAATCCCAGCACTTGGGAGGCAGAGGCAGCAAGATCTCTGAGTTCAAGGCCACCCTCGTCTACAGATTCTGCTCTGCTGACTCCCAAATGTGACTTTTGTCTACATGGCTCAACAGGGCATCTCAGCCACCTTCTAAGCCACAGGACCAGGAACAGAATAGAAATGGAGAAGAAAGATGCACGTTTTAATTTCTCTTCTTGGAAGTTGTCCATGTAATTTCTTTCATGTCCCATGGACTAAAGTCTTACATGTGAGCACGGGCAACTATTAGGTAGATGAAATGTTTCCCTTGGCCAATTTTGTATCCAGGCAAAGTTTTGGGACTATGACAATATGCCACAAATACAGATTCCTTCATTGAATACAACTCAAGAGACAAGAGATCCCCAAGAGCAAAATAAGAAAAGGTTGCGAATCATGAAAGTCTTTTGTTTGCCAACTCAGGCCAGTCAACCAGCACTGCTCTGAAGGCTGTCTCTAGCACAGACACAGGCGACTGCCGCTGCCCTAAGGCAGTTTTCTGATGGTAAGCTAGCTCACCCTGAATAAGTGGGCTGGAGGTGGTATATAGTCCAGTTTGCACAGGTTTGAGATGGTGATTCATACAATAGAGAGAGGTTATGTGCACAGATGTTCTGCAACTACAAAGACCCCTAAATTCTAGAATGTTCTTCAACAAGTTATTCCACAGCTGTCTTTTCCTATCCCTAAAAGTTTTAAGTGTCGCCTCCTGTGGACATCCCATCTAAAGCAGGATTCGTTCCAGGAACTGTCATTTCTCCTGGGATGGGACTTTGTCGTATTTCTCTCATTGTGTGCTAACAATTAATACTCTCTAACAGCACAAAATCCTGGAGAATAGAGCCCAGAGCATGGCCAACCTCCATCAATGTATGCTGAGTGAAAAAATAATTGAATGGAGAAATAGCCAAGAGGAAGACGCCATGGCAAAGCAGATGAACGACTATAGGATGCTGTTTCTAATTGCAAGTAGCCTTTCAGGGATAATCTTTTCACCTATCTAGGTTAAGCCCTTCTTTTAGAATTCTGGAAAACAGACACAAACCCGGCACCAGCACCAGCATCACCACCAGTGTTACCAGCACCACAGCAGGCACCAGCAACACCACCAGCACCGGCATCACCAGCACCATCACCAACAACACCAGCAATACCAACACCTGCAGCACCAGCACTAGCACTACAACTGCCAGCAGCAGCACCACCACCACCACCAACAACAACAACAGCAGCACTAGCTGACCTCTTATTTCCCTCTAAATCAACCAAATAGCAGTGCTACCCTCTGGCAGAGTGCTGTTTTTAAGCCAACCAAGCCTCTCACAGAGGACTTCAGTGAGCATCTTTTTCTCTCCCATAAACTCCACACCCATATGAACTGGGTAATGACTTGGGTCTTCTCATTCCAAAAAAAAAAAAAAAAAAAAAAAAAACAAAACAAAAAACAAAACCACTGGTGTTCACAGCTCCAATCCCACACTCTAGACTTCTAGAGTATTATGCATTCTCTCTCTCTTTGTATCTGGAACCTTACTCTCCTCATTCCCCTCTTCTGCCACTGTTTTTCTCAGCCCTGTTGTCTGTGCCAGTGATATCTAAGTTGGGGCATCTGGACTTTCAGTATATTCTACACCAGTAATCTCACTTCTGTATCTTTAGCAACTACCAGTATTTTGATAGCTCATATACATCTTTTTTTACAAAAAGAATTATTTATTTATTTTATATGTGTACACTATCACTGTCTTCAGACACACCAGAAGAGGGCATCAGAGCCCGTTACAGATGGTTGTGAGCCACCATGTGGAAGCTGGGAATTGAACTCAGGACCTCTGAAAGAGCAATCAGTGCTATTAGCTGCTGAGCCATCTCTCCAGCCCACTCAGATACATCTTTAGTGCACAAGTTTCATTCTTTCAAGTGTGTGTGTGTGTGTGTGTGTGTGTGTGTGTTCTCCTTTTCTGATCTGAAGACTCAGAATGTAGTACCTGGTAAGTAACAATCATTCATTAGTATTTAAGACAAAATCTTGCCAGGCAGTGGTGGTGCATGCCATTAATCCCAGAGCTCAGAAGACAAAGGCAGGAGGATCTCTGAGTTCACGGCCAGCCCAGGACAGCCAGGGCTACATAGTGAGATCCTATCTTTAAAAAAGTAAAAATAAAAAAGGCAGAATCTTATAAAGGTCTGGTTTGCCTGGATTCTCTATGTATACTAGGCTTAGAATTCACAGAAATTCTCCTGCCTGTCTCTGAGGTGCTGCAACTAAAGGCTACTTAAATGACATTTTCCTCACTACGGACCATTAGTCTCTCAAAGTGGAGTTTGTCTTTGTCACATAAGTATATCCAGGGACTTTGAAGTTACTAAGGAGGGTGTGGAGGTCCTTTGTATAGTTAAATCTGTTTAGGAGCTCTCAAAGATATTCACTTAACAGTGATTATTTGGATTATTGGTGAAATGATAAATGGATGTCCTAGTTAGCTTTACCATTGCTGTAGTGAAACATGGAGACCAAAGAGCAAGTTGGAGAGAAAAGGGTTTATTTGGGTTACACTTCCATATCACTATATGTCATCAAGAAAATCAGAAGTGGAACCCAAAGAAGGCAGGAACCTGGAGGCAGGAGCTGATGCAGAGGCCATGGAGGGGCGTGGCTTACTGGTTCACTTTTCATGGCTTGCTCAGCCTGCTTTCTTATAGAACCCAGGGCCACCAGCCCAGGGATGGCACCACCCACAGTGGGCTGTACTAATTGATTACTAATTAAGAAAATGCCCTACAGTCTTGCCTAAGCCAGATCTTATAGAGACACTTTTCTCAACTGAGAATCCCCCCTCTTTGTCCAAGTTGACATAGAACTATCCAGCACAGCCAGAAAAGGCACTTGTTGCTAAGCCAGACGTCCTGAGTTTCCAGAATATCCACATGGTAAGAGACTTGACTCCTGAAAGTAATTGTTCTATGACTTCCACATCACACACACATACACACACACACACACACACACTCACACACACAAAATTAATTAAAATACATTTGGTTTTGACATCTTTTTAAAACATCATTTGCTTCTTTGTCAATCAGCGCGCACATCCTCTGTTCTCCGCAGCGGTCATGGTCATGTGCGGCGCCCTGTTACAGTCTCAAACCTGATACCGTTCCCCTTAGAAGAGCTGCCTAGTGGGGACTGTCATTCCACCCCGAGGTCAGGATGCAACCATTCATAAAAACTGTCCAGAAAAAATTCCAACCTTAAGACATCTGTGTCACATTTTTTTAATTAGGAAAGAAATCTTGGAATTTATCTGAGCCTGCAAAGTAATTTTGTCCACAAAGCAAGCAAGGGAACTTTCTCATTTTGTTTATCAACCTGTAATTTGACGGGAGGAGATCAGGTTAGTCAACTGTTGTAAATAAATATTTCAACAATTTAAAATGAATTCTTAATGAATAAGCCAGGCGTGGTGGCGCACGCCTGTAGTCCTAGCACTTGGGAGGCAGAGGCAAGCAGATTTCTGAGTTTGAGGCCAGCCTGGTCTACAGAGTGAGTTCCAGGACAGCCAGGACTACACAGAGAAACCCTGTCTCAAAAAAACAAAAAAACAAAAAAACAGCCGGGCGTGGTGGCGCACGCCTTTAATCCCAGCACTTGGGAGGCAGAGGCAGGCGGATTTCTGAGTTTGAGGCCAGCCTGGTCTACCGAGTGAGTTCCAGGACAGCCGGAGCTACACAGAGAAACCCTGTCTCGAAAAACCAAAAAACAAACAAACAAAAAAAACAAAAACAAACAAACAAACAAACAAAAAAAAGAATGAATAACATTGCCTCTTTCTGCTAAATAACAATTGATAATACAACAAAACTCAACTTTCCAGTGAATTTTACTTTCAGAAACACACTCCACACACACCACACAAATTCACACACACAGACAAATGCACACACGTGCACACACTCAAGCACATACACCACACATAGACACACACACACTCACACATAAATACACCACACACACACACACACACACACACACACACACCACACCACACCACATGCACGTGCACACACACACACACACACACACACACACACACACACCACACCACACCACATGCACGTGCACAGACACACACAGTGCCACCCCAGTCGGGGGCTTTAACAAACTCATTAATTTCCACTCACAGCTGCAGCAATTAGAAACTGTACTTAATGAAGTGTCGTGTTAATTGTTTTCAGAGTTAACCAATTTCTCCATTTAATTGCCAATTGATTAACCTATTGAAATGTTAAATGACTCAGTTTCCTTCCAGAGTAAACAGCAGCAGCCTACGGAAGCTCCCACCAGCCACAGGCACGACTCACTGGCGTGAATTCTGCATGCCAGTGTTTCCGTCTATGTCTCTCTGAGTATGTAATTAGAAGTGCAGTGTTCTAGGCATTTGTCTTCAGGAGAGGTTATGGGCACTTCGGGGACGCAAGGCTGAGGCGCTGCAGCCGACCTGCAGGGGCAAGGCTGAGTAGTGAACAGAAATGGTTTTCAGCAAAGACTGGGGAACTTGATCGCATTGTGATGATAATTGACTCGGCAGCTTCTCCCAACCTGGGGGAGGGGTGCCTATCTTTCTTGTGGCACTAAGTATGGAAAGAGATGCTCCCTCTGTCACATATAAGCACTTATTAAGCACTCATTGGGTTCTAAGAGGCACGCAAATGAGCTCGCCTTTCTGAAAGGCTGATACCACCCTCCTCAGACTGTGGCACCGTGGCGTAAGTCCAGCCTGCACACTCTCCTAGTTAGCTCCTTTTGGTAGAATTTTGCACCTTTATTTTCATGAATCAATCCAGGGAAGTTCTATAGCTAAAAAGTAAAAATGTCCTTCTTCCCCACCCCCAGCCCCCAGCCCCTACCCCCACCCCCCACATAAATACCTCGAGGCCACACAAGTCAGAGTCGATGAGATTTGGATCTGAGAAGCTTTTATTTTCCATGTTCTACTTACCGATCACTGTGTTTTAGCAAGCAAACGCCTGTCAGGTCCTAGTGGTGAGCTATTAGCTCAGCCCTTTCATCTCTCAGCACTGTTTTCTGACTCTGAGTGCGCCGGGCTTGCCTGGCTGTCCTGTTTTTACTGTACTGACACTAGTGTTTAATTACCAGGCAATCGCCACAACTGAGCCAGCATTATCATCCTCCTTGGCGCTGGGAGCAGGCAACTGAGACAACATGACTCCAAACCTATGTTGTGTTCAATAGTGCTTTAGAGGGCTTCTCTCCTCATAGTTCTGGCTCATTCATGTTTGATTCAGCACATTTGTTCTTTTTTTAAAAAGGCCTAGCTTAGAAGAGTTTTGGAGCGGGTTAATAATTCAGCTGAAAATGGCTGCTCGCATTGTAAAAGCCTGATCCTGCAGATGCCCGGGCTTTCTTCAGCCTTGCTGCTCTGCGGCTTCGGCCCAGTTGGTAAACAGCTTAAGTCCAGACATCTTTTCATTCTCGGAGCAGCGGATTGAAGTAAAAATGCATATAAGTGGCGACCGACTGGCGCTGGCCTGACAATAGCCTGTAACATTATGCAAGGGTATTTACATAGGAATAAGGCCTCCCTAAAGGACGCAGGGCAATTAACGGTGTAGGCCACACATATAAGGCGAGGTTGTCCCGTCCTTTCCTTCCTTCGTAAAGATCTTTTGTAAAGTGCAACAGAAACTCATGAAGACCCCGAAGAGATTAAGGGTGGGGCTTTTAAAATATATGTATACAAATACACATATTTTTAATAAACCTGAATGAAGTTAAGAAAATGCACAAAGAAGATGAATCTTTTGTTGTTTGGGCCATCTTGGATGGTTTCTTCAACCCTGCAACACAAGGAATATGCTTTCAATTCTCTCACTTGAGTGGGAGGGGGGAGGTAATATGTGCTGAATTTAAAAAACAAAGAATTCTGAGATAGACAAGCCCCATAGTTCTTGTCTTCCCAGGTCTGAAACCTCAGGCATCATCTTCAAGGTATTTCAAAAGTCCAACATTACTTATTTCAAGTATTGTTCAAGCATTGGTAGGGGAAAAAAAAAACTGTCCAGTGGCCAGGCATAAAAAGGAAATGTTCTCAGCTGTGTCTCAGAAGGTTAAAGACTTACACAATGAAAAGGAACAGCCGCCCAAACAGGGGGGACCCGGGAAAAAAACACAAGGGAGTGTGACCGGAGCGCGAGAAAACAGTACAAACTCAGCCCTTTAGAGAGTATATGTTTTAAGAGAATCAATATCGTATCAGTCAAGCTAGCAATGAAAACATCAAATAGTTTAGGCTCTTTTCACCCCAATACAATGGTCACTGAGTGTGGGGGAGGGGGAGGGGGAGGGGCGGCCTCCCTACGCTAGCCCCCGCCCCTAGATTACCAACCCCAACAGGAAAAGCAAATCTGTGGTGAATCTTTTCTGGCGCTCTCCTTATCAGGAGCTAAGCATCTGCCTCTGCCCTTGGTCAGGTAACAGGACTGCTTTCCTTACTCCAGGTCAGAATACTTTCAATACAATATCATTTCAAAAATAAGAGTCAAGAAGAGTGTTGCTGTCTGGAGAAGCAAAGCCCTCCCTGCCTGGTTAAGCAGTTAGAGCACCCCTCGTGCCTTAAGCCAGGCCCTTTACATCCTTTTTCTCTCCCAGTGTTTTTGTCTCACTCAGAGAACACTGCCTACAAAGGCGGAGCGGGCAGAGGACTGCTTGCCCTGGTTCGTTGGAACCTGTTCTCCCAAAGTTGCTTCTCTCTCCCAATTTTTTTGCTTACAGTTGGTTCATAAAATGTAGTTGGTTCATAGCTGCCCATCTGGGATGAGAGAAATAAAATCTTAATGTGCTGAAACATAAGCTTTGGGTGCCTCTGTGTATCTGGCAAAGGGAGAATTTCAGCTTTAGCCCTGCCAGGCAGGCAGAAATCAATGCCTCATTCAGGACTATTGATCAGTACTAAATTAATTAGACCGCCAAGCTTATGGCGGTTGATAAGACAACTTGTTAATTTAGTCAATGATAGTGTTTTCCCTGAAGCCGCAAATACCCTCTTCTTTAGAAAAGGCATCTCTGACCAGGCGCTCTCTGCTGATTATGTCTCTTCTGGTTCTCCCTCTCCCTCTCTCTCTCCCTTTCCAGTGGTTAAAGGCAGGTGGGTTTGGGGGTGGGGCGAGCAGAAGTCAAATGAACGCTGCATAAAAACTGGATGGTAAGGAGTCCTTCTAGAATGTTCATTAACCCATTGCCACTTCCGGTCTCTTGCCTAAGGGAGTTTGGAGATTAAAAGAATGCCAGCGACCCTTTTAGAACCCAGGATCTGGACTTCCTGTGGGGCTTTGGCCACGTAAGACCACTCCACCCCTAACAAGGATGTTCATTTGGAAGGGGCTACTTCCTAAACCTTCATTTAGAATTGACTGATCCAGATTGCTTTTATTCCCCCCACTTAAACCTATAACCGCGATGGTCATAGCCAATAACAAAAGACTTGGGGCTCAGTCGGTAGTGCGAACTGTGAATGGAATGAAGGTATCCCAGAATGCCCTGAGCATGGGGCAGTACTTCCTGCTGGCTTGGAAGGACAAAAGGACAAAGCCTGGGAGTGTGGGGGTCCCACCAACAGCTCTTGGAGGCAACAGCCCGGCTATCAGCAGCTCTCTGAGAATGCTAATAAGGAAGTGGGGAGTTGAGCTCTCTTGCCATAATTCTATAGTGCGCTTGAGGACCCCATAGTGCTTACTAAATAAAGACAACTAATTGAGAATTTTTTGCACATTTTGCCCAGAGGACTCGTTCATTCGCTTCTTTGGGGAGAACGTATCCCTTCGGACAAGAGGTGCCAATTCTTCTCCAGACGCACATCACCCTTCTGTGGGTCTCAAAATGACTTGCAAAGTATGACAAAAATGTTTAATTTTAATTTTTAAATTATGTTGCCGGGAGTTGTTTTAAATCTCAAAGAACAGGCGTTTCAGTGTTCAACTTAAAAAAAAAAAAAAAAAAAAAAATCCTGGCAAAGTTTCCTGACTTAAAGCCCCGTGGGTTTTCTTTTCTTTTCTTTTTTCTTTTCTTTTTTCTTTCTTTTTCTTTCTTAAATTGTATTTTCTGTGGCGAGGCCTACATTTTTGTGTCTGCAGGTGACACGCTGATTGAAACTAAAATTAATAAATCAGCTGAAAAGCTCACACCTACAGTTCACAGCAGGGCCTGGAAAACACGTTTATAAAGGAGCTTTATGGCCTCATATAAAGAAGGCATAAATTACAGACGCACTTGTTGCCCCGGTCTTGATTTTGCTTTGCAATCTGGTATCTTATTTTTGGAGGCTTATTGTTAATCAACAGGTTCCTGGCTGCTTTAGCCAGTGACTTTGCTATTAATCTCCTATTTGACCATTATAGCATATTAATGAGGAGCTTCTAGACGGGACTCTGTCTTCTGAGCAAGGAATTAGTTTTAAAAGTGCACTTTTTACTCAGTGGCGAACAGTTAGCCTCCTCGGTGAGGAGAAATGCAAGGTAGCATTTTCTTCAGCTTGGGTCATGTCAAGGAGTGATTTACTAACATGTGGTCTTACGGTTCCTTTCTTCCCTCCTATGCTTGCCTCTGCCGTGGAGAGCAATTATGGGACTTAGCAGTCTCTGTTCAGTTTTTTTTTTTTTAAACAAAATTAAATTATATATAAATAACAAAATGATATCTTTTCTCACCCTTGGCTTTTAATTAAACAGTGTCCGTGTGCCTCGGAGGTGTGCCCCGGAATTAAAATGTATGATTTGGGGAGACAGCGCATTCAGTCTATCTCACCAGACTGAGATTAATAAATGTCATCACAAATCCAGGAATCTGACCTTCCCGCTTTTCTTTGGAATCTAAGGTGATTAGAAATGTTTATGCTTAACAAAAGAAGGAGAGAAATATACCAAAGGAGGTTTAAACATACAAAGCAAAACTGGGGCTTTACATCTTAAATTTGTAATTATCGGGATGTCTTTTAAAGGGCTTACAGTACAAAGCAGCCCAGAAGACCAGAGTGTGCGAGCTGCCTCGTGGCTGCCTGTGGGCGGTTTTCAGAGGACAGCCTCCGACAATAAGATTGTCACCGTTTATTGCCTCCCAGTTCTTCAAGGCCGTTTGGGCCATGTCCCAAATACTCGTGCTCTCTTCTGTCTAAACTTAAAAGAAAAAGCCAACATATAAAGGTGGGGGTTGCTTTTGCTATTTTTAAAAGAGTTTGTTCCAGTGAAGGCCCATCTGGTATCACCATCGACCTCATCTTTTCATTCTAAAAGTTAAAATGTCCTTAGTCTGTAGATCATTCCCTCCCACTCCTCTATTTTTGAAACAAGGTCTCTCTGGCTGTCTTGGAATTCAATATGGAGAACAGGCAGATCTCAAACTCAGAGATCCTCCTGCCTCTGCCTCAACAGTGCTGGGATCAAAGGTGTGCGCCACCATGCCAGGCAAACCGTAACAGGCTAAACAGGCTTTTTCAGTAAGGGATTTTCTTGTTAGGATTCGTGATAGGAGTTGCAAGTTAACCAGGAACTCCTGAGGGCTCACTTACCAAACCTTCCTAACTGACAGTATGAAACCTGTGTCCTTAAGAATCACACTCATGAGGAAATCACGAAAGTTAGAGTTGGGCTTTCCTCTCAGGCCAAGCTCTCAGATCAGAACAACTGGAAATGATCTCATCTTAACAAGTATTGGGTCTAATTTTGTGAGACGTATAAGGACCCTCATGTACTCCGGAAATCCATAGGATTATCCAGAATCCGAACCCTCATCCTGGATATTTTGTGTGTTTGGGACAAAAAGCTATCCATGTACTTGGCTTTATTTCTTTTCTCTGGTACCTCAGGACTATGTGTGGGGTGGGTAAAAAGGACTTATAGAGAAGAATGGAAAGAAAATGAGGAAACTAACCCCGTGTTAAAGAAATGAAGGAGGGGGCCAGTGTGTTCTAGAAGAGTCTGGTTAGGTTTTATTTTTATGACTCTGGTACAAGTTTCTAGAAACCACAGATATGTATGGGTCAGAACTGAAGCAATGCAGCCAGTATCTATTCTACCGAGTTTTTAACAAAAGATGGTTAGTGCTAGGGCCCCAAGCCCCGCTCAAGTACTTCCAGACAGGAAGGTTCCAGCCCCCCCCCCTTTTTTTTTTCTTTTACAGCTTAGCAAGAACAGACAGACTGCAGCAACACTTATGCAGATTTTACCTCATTACTTTCCCTAATGAGCATTCACTTAATCAATTTGACAGTGGCCTTTATCACCTCCTCCCCCTCCCTTCCTCTTCCTTCACAGCCACCAAGAAAGTTTTCAGAAGAAAACAGAAAGCCCTAACAGATTCAAGAGAGGCTCGTGAGATGCAAAGTGGGGGGGACCCGAGGGCTAGACCCTGGTCTCTTCCCTCACTCTCTGGCCAGCTCCTGAAAACGGGAAGCTGGTCTGAGTAGCTCCCAGAGAATCATGTATTTTATAGCCAATAGAAATAATCTTCCTTTGCACGTCAAGAGTTCAAACAACTTGTTAAGTTTTAACATAATATAGGAATACAGCATTTATTCGTAGCTGCATACGCCCAGATACACTCCATTACAGCATCATATGCACGTTAGTGGTACAAGGTGTCAAACCCAGGACCTTCCACGGGCTACGCAGACGAGAAACCCAGGACCTTCCACGGGCTACGCAGACGACCTCAGTGAGGTATGTCCTCATGCCTGGATAGAGCATTTTGTTGCTGTTGGGGATTTGTTTGTTTTCGTGTTCATTTGTTTAAGATAGGGTCTTTTTTACATTAGCCCTGCCTATCATGGAACTCAATTAAACCAGGCTGGCCTTGAACTCACAGACTACCAGTCTCTCTGCCTCTGCCTCTTGAAAGCCTGAGTCACCACATCCTGCTGCCCAAACTAGGTATGCAAACGGAACCTGGTGATACAAGTTTGTAATCCAAGCTACTCAGGAGATCCCAGGTTCAAGGGTTCCCTCAACTACAAAATGAGCTCAAAGCTAGTTTCAGCAATTTTGCAAGGTAGCTGATGTCATTATACTCTGATAGAATACCATGGATTCAGTCTCCAGTACAGCCAAGAAGGAAGAAAGGGAGGGAGGGAGGGAAGGAGGGAGGGAGGCAGGCAGGCAGGCAGGCAACTCAAGGACCAAACACACACAGAGCTGTTCTCTTAGCCTCTCTCCTGCCATCTCTCCAGCCTCCTAACTTGTAAATTCTTTAAGTTCATTTTGTTTTATGTTTCCAGTCCCTAGTAAATGTGCAGGCCATGGCCCCTGGATTGTAGGGAAGACAGAAAAGACCTCTGGGAATCAGTGGGTCAGAGGCCTCACCAGTATCAATAACTGGCTTTCCCCTCCCACAGACCTTGGGGCTCTTGTGATGAGCCAAGGCTGGACTCAAACACGCAATTCTCTTTCCTCGGACTCCAAGTGCTGAGATTGGAGAGCGTGTCAGCTCACCGAGCCACTGACCTGCTTTTGAAAAACTTCTAGCATGCATAGAATTCAAAGTATGTGCATTATCTGTGGCTGGCGTGATGGTTCAGAAGTTAAAGTGTTGACAGTTCTTGCAGAGGACCCAGGTTCAGTTCCCAGCACCGACACGGCAGCTTCCAACTGCCTGTTACTCCAGTTGCAGGGAATCTCATGCCCTTGGCCTCATCAGACACCTGCATCATGCAGTGCACCTAAATTCAGGTAGGCACACACATATAGACACAAAATAATACATTAATTATACATTTAAAATAGTATAACATATATGGTATTGGGTTTGAATTCCTCCTGGAAGGGATATGGGGTTTCGCCTGAGCCCACCTGTCACTTGTTTCTGTTTGTCTGTCTCTGTGCATGTGTGTATATGTTGACACACAGAAGTGTAGTATGCCTGGGTGTATGGGAAGCGGCACAAAGGAGATATAAGTACCCTACTCTCTTTTTTTTTTTTAAAGATTTTATTTATTATGTGTAAGTACACTGTAGCTGTCTTCAGACACACCAGAAGAGGGTGTCAGATCCCATTATAGATGGTTGTGAGCCACCATGTAGTTGCTGGGATTTGAACTCAGGACCTTCGGAAGACCAGTCAGTGCTCTTAACCGCTGAGCCATCTCTCCAGCCCCACCTACTCTACTCTTTCCCTGTCTGCCTTATTCCCTTGAGAGGGGGTCTCTCACACAAGCTGTAGCTAGGTTAGTTACACCCCTAGGCACTGGGTCACTAGCACACACAGAGCCACGCCTAGGCATTTTAGTGAGGCTTGGAGATTCAAATCCTGCTCCGCACATCCGTGCAGGAAGCACTCTTAGCTGAGGAGCTGAGCACGGCCCCAGCCACCTGCTCCTTCACCAAAGCACCCTGGTCGGGTTCCCACCAACGTGGCTTTTCAGTTAATTCACCTGGTAGTTGAACCCTGGTTTCTGGGGCTGAGGGAGTTGTTTGTTTGCTTATTTGTTTGTTTTATTTAAGAAAGGGTCTCACTATGTAGTCCTAGATGTCCTAGAACTTGGTATGTAGACCAAGCTGGCTTTGAACTTAAAGAGATTCACCTGTCTCTGGCTCCTAGTGCTGGGATTAAAGATATGCACAACCATGCCCTGACTTCATGGTTTCTTTTTCTTTTTCTTTTTCTTTTTCTTTTTCTTTTTCTTTTTCTTTTTCTTTTTCTTTTTCTTTTTCTTTTTCTTTTTCTTTTTCTTTTTCTCTCTCTCTCTTTCTCTCTTTTTCTTTTTCTTTTTCTTTTTCTCTCTTTTTCTTTTTCTTTTTCTTTTTCTTTTTCTCTCTCTTTTTCTCTCTTTTTCTTTTTCTTTTTCTTTTTCTCTCTTTTTCTCTCTTTTTCTTTTTCCTTTTCTTTTTCTTTTTCTTTTTCTTTTTCTTTTTCTTTTTCTTTTTCTTTTTCTCTCTTTTTCTCTCTTTTTCTTTTTCTTTTTCTTTTTGAGACAAGGTTTCTCTCTGTAGCCTGGCTGTCCTGTACCAGGATAGCCTTAATCTCAGAGATTCGCCTGCCTCTGCCTCTGCCTCTGCCTCCCAAGTACTGGAACTTAAGGCGTGTACCACCGTTATTGGCTTCACTGTTTCCATTTTTGTGTTTTGTTTGTCTGTTTGTTTGTTTATTTTATCTCTAAGATTGATTCCTACTTGGGCCTCACTCTAGAAAAGCTAGTGGTTTCAGTGAGGTAGAAGAGGGAGTTCCGGGCTATGCTCCCCGCACCTGCTGCTGAGAACGCCCTAGCAGAGGTAGGGCTTCTGACTGATGTCTCCAGCAGATCTGGGCAGCGAGTGAGGGCCATTCCTCAGAATGGAGCCAGCCTGAGCTGGAGGGAGACCTGGCTTCCCAGACCTGGCACAGGCCTGGTTTGCCAGCCTCTTTAACGCTTTGACAGGTGCTGCTAGATTCTGCTCTGTGAGAAGGAAATGATTTTAGGAATTGTTGGGTTAAGTGCTTTTGTTTTTCGTGTGGAGGTCTCCCGTTATCCAGGCTAGCCTGGAACTTGCCAAGCATCAGAGGATAATCTTGAACTTCTGATCGTCTATCCGTCCTGGCATGCACTGACTACCTAATGGAAGCCGAGCGTTAACTAATGGAAGCCAGCAGTTCTGTGCATCATATATATGAGTACTCTATCGACTGGAAACAACTTCAGCCCGAAGAGGTTATCTAGAAAAAACACCTACCAGCCGGGCATGGCGTTGCACATCCTTAATCCCAGCACGCGGGAGGCAGAGTCAGCAGGATCACTGTGAGTTCAAGGACAGCCTGGACTACATGGAGTTCCAGGGCTAGATAGAAACCTTGCTGAGACAGACAGAGAAATAGACAAAGACAGACAGAGAGACACAGAGAGATAGACAGAGAGACAGAGACAGACACACACACACACACAGAGAGAGAGAGAGAGAGAGAGAGAGAGAGAGAGAGAGAGAGAGAGAGAGAGAGAGAGAGAGAAATGTCTACCATACAGTAGAAACTGATATGATATTTAGGGAGTTGTTCCCCCTTCAGCTTTCCTGGAATGTCTAAAGAGAAGGCACAACAGGCAGTGTGGCTATTTCACCTCCCAAAGACCAAGGACCCCCGCAGCTTAGAACTGACTACCTTTGAGGTGCAAACCCCCAATGGTGATAGGCCTCACTGATGTAACACCTCCTCCAGGACCCTGAAGCTAACAAGTGCTTCAACCTTCCAGAACAACTCCTCCCTGTTCTGCGAAATGAACTGATGACTTTAGGGGCTGATAGGTTCCCTGTGGTGAAGGGTCCGTTACTTTCACTCTCTTTATTCTCCAAGAAGCCAGTGAAACAGGCCTTCTGTGCCCTATTTTAGAACTGCGGAGACTGAGGTTGGACGCAGTCGAGTCATTCCTGTATAATAGAGAACCACGGCGGATCTCTAATCTCAAATGTATGTCCTTGGCCGTCGTCTCTTCTACACCCTGGAGAGACTGGCAAGTAAGAAGGGAAACCAGACTTCGACGGATGGCATGGAGTTCAAATTCGAGCCTGGGTAATGATCATCAGATTTCTTAACTTTTTTGTTGTTTTGTTTTGTTTTGCCTTGCTTGTTTTATGAGATAGGATTTCTCTGTGTGGCCCTGGTTGTCCTGAGACTTGCTCTGTAGACCAGGCTGGCCTCGAAATCACAGAGATCTGCCTCTACCTCCTGAGCACTGGGGTCAAAGGTGTGTGCTACCACCACCAGGCAACATTATATCTTTTAATCAGAAAAAAAAAAATCTCCAGCCAGGACTACACAGAGAAACCCTGCCTCAAAAAACCAAAAAAAGAAAAAAAAAGAAAAAATCTGCAAGAAACCATCGTGGTGGATAATAAAAGAGTGATTTATCTCCAAAAGACTGTCCTGTTGGATGTCCCAACACGAGAACTAGCAATTATTCACTTCATTTCTGAACAGAGTTAGAGTTACAGGCTTCAGGGAAACATAATCTCCATCTAAGGTGGTTATGGGCAGGATAGATGTTGCTTAGAATTCTAGAAATGTTGTTAACTAAGATGAATTTCTTTCAAATTTCAGCTCCAGTGGTCAGAAGGAGAGTCGTCCTAATTCAGAAAATTGGGGTAGAGTGTTGGGAAGCAAAGACCGTGTGGCTCAAGGGTCAGTAGAAACAAGCAGGGCCAGAGAGAACTGGGAGGGAGGGAGGGAGGGAGGGAGGGAGGGAGGGAGGGAGGGGGAGGGAGGGAGGGAGGGGAAAATGGATTGTATAAAGAAAATCAAAGAACTGGGATATAGAGTGCTTGTGTAGCAGGTGTGAAGCCCTGGGTTAGAAGTTTGCAGTGTATAAACTGGGGAGGGAAAGAGGATGGTGGGCGCTGTGGGGGGGGGGCAGGCTTGTGAGCCCAGCTCTTGGGTGGTGGAAGCAGGAAGATCTGACCTTCAAGGTCGTCCTCATCTACACTGCAAATCTGAGGCCAGCCTAGGTAGGCTACCTGAAACCTTGTGTTTAATAAGAGGGAAAAAAAAGAGGAGCCAGAGCAATGGCTCAGCAGGCAAGAACACTGGCTGCTCTTCCAGAGGACCTGGGTTCAATTCCCAACACCCACCTGGCGGATCACAGCTGTCTATAATTCTAGTTCTAGGGGATTTGACATCCTCATGCAGATATACAGTCAAGCAAAACACCAATGTACATAACATTAAGATAATTTTTTTAAAAAAGAAGAGGAAGGAAAGAAAGAGGAGATAGAAGGAAGTAAGAAGGGTGGGAGAGAAAGAAAATTAGGTACTGGAGAAAAAACAGGGGACACAGGGGAGCAGGGGAGATGGCTCGGAGGTTAAGAGCCCACAATGCTCTTGTAAAGCTTGCCCTTCAGTTCACTGAACAGACGTTAGCAGCTCACAACCACCTGCAACTCACCTCTGGACCCCACAGGCACCCGCACTCCTGTGTACATGCACATGCACATACCCCACCCCACCCCACCCCATCCCCCCACCCCCGCCACACACACATACATGCACTTATTTTAAAATAATAAATAAAAAAAACCCATCTGAGAAAAAAAGCCACACAGATCATTAAAACTCAGGCTATAAAGCTGAACTAGCACTTGCTTTCTCCCAGGCTACTGGGATACGGTTTGAGGTGGGCACATAGGAAAGTCCAACATTGGGTAGGTTCCCGGGAACTCTCGTATACCCACAGATCACTATCCTTCAAAATCTTGGTGAAGGGTGTGTGTGTGGGGGGAGGTTTTTTTTGTTTTTATTTGCTCTTATTTTGTTTATATAGTGTTTGTTTGTTTGTTTTACCGCGTGGTTTCAGGTTGCTCAGGCTAGCCTCGATCTCACCTCATGGCTGGGAATGGCGCGCTAAGCTTCAGATCCTCCCGCTGTCTGAGTCACAGAAGCGCAGGGACTGAGTGTGCCACCGCCCCTAGCCAAGCTACCCAAAGTCTTAAGTGATAATATTCAGAAAAACCCAATCTTGCAATGCAGAAAATAATAACGCCCCAAATATTTCTAAGTTTTGTGTCTGCTATTGGCGTTTTCCCCTCTTAGACCATTTTCTGTGAGCCTAGCCCCGTGTCCCAAGATGCTGCCTGGCCTGGGAATTCACTAACGTGATGCCGGTGTACACCTCACCCTTGTTTTGTAAGGGCGCCGAGAGATAATGTACACGTTTTCCTTTTCTTTTCTTTTCCTTTTTTTCTTTTTTCATTAACCGTGGACAGGTTTGTTTTTGTAACTGTCAGCAGTTGGGGCTATTTTGAGAATGTAGGACAGGGTTAAGGATTAGTCCCAGCATTCTCTCTGCCGTGTATCAGAGCCGCTTAGCAGTAATTAATCAGGACATTAGGTTTTGTACTCTTGGTTCAGGTCATTTGCCTATGAGCTGCCCCAGCCTTTCACAAAGGCATACTGCATATGTTTCTGGGTACCTTTTTGAGAGAAGATTTAAATTAGCCAGATGAATAATACTTTGTTACAAGTGTTTTGCCCTAGGCAAAAAGGTTTTCTTCATATTATCATAGCCCGGAGCTGCAGCCCTCAAGCTTGATGTGACTGGTGTTACACTGTCACAAGGCAATGATGTAAGAACAGGGCTCTCTGTGTCAGACAAATCTGGATTTAGGGGAATTATAGCAGATGTTGCAAAATGGCAACAGTTTAGCAAGTTCCTTTTATCCCAGTGTTGGGAGGCAGGACTACTAAGTGCAGCAGACAGAAGAGAATGTTTTCTTTGATCGTTTGCGCAAGCTCTAGGGTAGGGACTTCCCCAGTCACAGCACAGCGCTAATGATATAGTTATACAGTCGCTGGTGGGTCGGAATACAGAATTAAGGGCTGGCATTCTTTTTTCTTTTTCTTATTCTTTTCTTTCTTCCCTTTTTTTTTTTTTCCTTAAGTATTTGTTTTGGTTGAGCTTGGTATTGTGGTCATTTACATCATAAGCTTCAGACGCTAAGTAAGGTCTAACTCTTGGTAAAGGAAGCTTAATTCCGGGGAAGAAACGGGATAACAACAAAAGCTAACTCGGGCCACCCTCTCCATTCAGACCTACCATGAACGCCTAAATTACGTGAATCCCGAGAAAGAGAGAATCAAAATGTATAAGTTATTTTAATTTTCACATTTTCACATTGTTGGGAATATTTAATCATGTCTAATAGCAACACAGTCTGCACTGTCAATGTATGTGCAAAGCTTAGTTTCTTTAAGATTAAAAGAAGAGCTGTCTTCAAAAGCTTTGGATGCCTGTGATGGAGAAGCCTTTCTGTTCCATTCGAGTAAAATTATTTACAAACTTGGTTAAGGTGAGTAGGCTCATGATAGTGGGCCAGGACAGAAACACAGCAGCCGTTCCTGGGTAGGAGGGATGCTGGATTTGGCTCCTTGGAAGTGTGTGTCCTGTGGTTCCCTGCACACGCAGGACTGTCCCTGGGTTTTTAGAAACTTTGGGGGGAATTGTAGCATTAAATTTCACTGACATGTATACTGTCAGAAGACAGCAGGAGCAGGCAGGATGGCAAGAAATACCTTCCTCTGGGGAAAGACTTGCAATTATGACCAACACACGCACATAATGAATTTGCTCTTTTTATGCAAATATTTATTGATCATTTCCATTGGAGCATTAGACAGTGAAATTCACACAAAGATTTCAACATTTTTAAATGGCTTCTATCTTTACAAAAAGTCTTTAAGTTTTTTTTTAAGGTGTTTCAAGTTGCAAATTTTGATTACCTCTTGGGAGTGCAGAAAAGAAAATGAAATATCCTAATGCTTCAGGGGGTTTTCATTTAAAACAAAGCAAAAGAAACAAACATAGATGCCTTATAAAAACATGAATGTGAGTAGCTATGTTTTGTATGTTTTTTCCTGAAGATAGATAGACATAAAAAAAATTAAAAATAAAAAAGGACAGAATCAGAGGGAGCGGCCTCTGTTCTATATAAAATATGTCTGCAGGGGAACCTGATCATCTCTGTATATTTCACCTGTTTCACTAATGTCTACCTAGAGAAGGATGTGCTTATGCAGCACAAAGGTAGGGATGCTGAAGAAGACTTGGTAATCAGCAGACATCATAGATGGCGTATTACTGTCTCTAATAAGAGGAACACATATTCTTCCAATAAGTGTCTCCAAAATTAAAATAAAAATTTATATACTTTAGATTTTTTTCAAAACTAGGTTTTCTCTAAATACAGAACTCAGGATAATGGTCCTTGGTAAAAACCTCTAAAACCCATAGGCATCCTTGAGGTGGCTTATCTCTAACTTTGAATTTGACATGATATGATAAATGGATATTTATTAGTCTTTACTCCCATAAGCCCCAGACTGAATGCTCACCTATGATTTAAATTAAACTAGCCAGCACCCAAACAATCAGTAGTACTCTACATCTGGCTACAAGACAACCCTGAGAGCGGGTAGAGAGCTGGGCTCCACGCAGCGGCATGTGGGACAAGCCCAGGATGAGGAAAGCTGGAAGATGCTCTAAGGGCTTGTGTCCAAGAAGCCTAGATCTGTAAAAATGCTTTCAATAAAAGATTTTACTTTTTTCCTCCATTCTTCCTCAATAATGTCTATCTCAGAGATCTTAAAAACAAGAAGACACATAACAGAGATCCCAATACAGGCTTCAAAGTCCTGGCACTGAGTGGTAACTCCCTACCAGCCCCCTACACATAGCTAAGCCTAAGAACTATTCGGAAGAGTTTTCAGTGTGGGAGAAGCAGCATCTGCCGTTTCACTGTTCGCTAATTCACAGCCAAAGTAGGAAACTCAAACAATTGGGTTTCATATCTGCATACTTGGAATTTGACTTTTTGATTCATGATTGTTCCCATTAGCTTTGAAAACCCACGTTTCTGTCTAGTTGCGTGTTTTGCTTGAATGATCTCAAATTATGCTCTTGAGTCAAATATTATTACAAGCGCAAATACGTGGAAGATGTGAGTGTGTGCCACTGGTGGGGGGGTGGTGTTTATTTTATTGATTTTCATCTGGCGAGTTTAAAATATGAGCAAACTTTTCGCGGAGGGCTTGGGGACATTTGTTTGAACACTCCTGGAGTAATTGGAAATGCAACAATTGTTTAAAAAGTGGTATTGTCCATGAAAAGATTTAGTGAGGGATGAAGAAATTTCTTGAACCCAAAGACCTAATCTGGTGATCCAATTCTCCCCACTGTGTCCATTCCCGTGAAACCCCATTTACAGGGCCCTATCCATCGCCAGCTCGCCGCGCCCTACCTAGCCAATCCTCTACGTTTCCCACATTGTCTCCACTTTTGTCTTTTCAGTCTAAACAGAAGAACAACAGATAGGGTTCCGAAGGGCAGGGAGCATCACGGGCTGCAGGAGAATGGCTGGGATGAGGGTCAGATCCTGCCCCTGCTGCCAACAGTTACTAGGGCTTGTGCTGCCCGGCTGAACAGTGTTCAAAGGCTTCACTGGGCTTTGTTCCACTGTGTGAGGATTAGGCCTGGCGGTCTGAGAATTTGCCTTCTAATTAAAAAGGATAAAAGATAGAAGTAGCATTAGACTAAAACAGAGCAGTGATACTTCACAGGCTGAGGTGTGTGTGTGTGTGTGTGTGTGTGTGTGTGTGTGTACATGCGCACATGCACGTACATATATGCGTGCATGCATGTGTGTCTCTGTGTATGTGTGTCACAACACAATGCTCAAACGTACTGGATATTTTATTTCTTCCCTCTTCCACTCAGATTCAGAAGAGAGAACTTGAAGAACTCTTCCCAGAGGTTGTGTGTGGCCCATGGAAGTCTAACTGCGTCAAAAATGTGTGTTAGGGGTAGGGGTACAGTCAACACTGGAGAGTGGGGGTGCTTAGGCTGGTGAGAAATTAACCCCACTAAGCGTGGATTCTGTCTTTCTCTCCGTCCCAGTGTGTCCTGCCTTCTAGCACCTCTACCTGTCCTCTTTTCTGTCTTTCTTTGCCTCTCCTTGCAGCTGTGGGCCCTGTCTCAACCAGCTATAAAGTGCAATTAAGAAATCATGACAACCCCCCCAGTCTCTCTCTACACTCGTGTGTGTGTGTGTGTGTGTGTGTGTGTGTGTACACATCCCCCTTTCTGTTTGTGTTTACAAAGATAAATGTATTCTGTGCCTATAGTTTGTTGAGAAAGGAACCACCTACATATCCAAGTGAAGACCAGGGGAAGCCAACCCAATGAGAGGTACCCTGTCTGACCACCCATTTGCTGTCTCTCCTCCATAGCTCCCTGAGACGTGTGTAAGAGCTGTATGTTTTAAGAAGTACAGCTGCCACTTGTTGACTTAAACAAGAGGCTGGGAGTGACTTGTTCAATACTTAACTGGGTACTCTACAAGGAAGGAACTGGAGGTGAGATTTCTGTTAGAAATGTTGGAAGGATTGCAGAAATTAGTTGAGGTGGGTTGATTCTGCTCCCTCTCCTGGGTGGGGGTGTTTCCTGGAGGACCTCCGAGCTTTCAAAGCCACTGAGCTCAGACTGCATAAAGGAACGCCCTCCGTTCCCACAGAGCTCATGTTACCTCATGGGGCTGAAGGAGTGAAATTTCTTTACCAATTTTTGTTTTCCATTTGCCTAGTATATGTAAAGTAGTCTCCCTCAGTTTTTGAAGTAGGGGTCTACTTCAGTACAGTCTACTACAGACAGTAGACTGGTCTGTATATTTCAGAGATACAGCATGTTCCTGTTCACTTAAATAAATAATATTTGAAATTGAATTTATTCATTTGAGCTATTTATCCAAAACCTATATTGAGCATCACTGGAAAATATAGTGAGTTCATACAGTGTTATCTTATGATTTAATGTATAGATTTTGGGATGAAGTCTATGAATTTTGTTTTTACTTAAGGGAGTACCTAGTAGTTCTAATTTTCTAAACTTCAACTCTTTTTTCTTTTAATGCATAAGTAGAATTAGTATGTTGGTGGTTTTGTGTGTGTGTGTGTGAGTGTGTGTGTGTGTGTGTGTGTGTGTGTGTGTGTGTGTATTTTAGATCTATGAGATAAATTTTGCAACTCTGCTAAATATATGTACAAGATTTTGTGAAATCCCCCAGTCTGATTTTGATCGTAAGCTTTTGTGTGAGAGAATCCAGCGGTTCTGCCGGTTCGAGGGGACAGCCATGGTAATTTCTATTACGTTCTACCTCTTTCTTTCATTTTTGCCTTTTGGAGTTGACCAGTCCCCTGCTGACTCCCAGAATGCAGCAAAGCTGGACCTGCTAGTACCACTCTAAAGAAAACAGAGATAATAATCTGGTTTAGACATTGAGAGCGCTGGGAAGAATGGCAGCAGTCGTGGGTGCCAGGGGTACCAGAGCATCAAACGCTCGCCTCTTCCCAGTCCCTGCTTCTCTTTAGCAGTCAGAATATGTCAGGCATTAACACAAAGCCAAGCCATTATGAGAATGTAATTCACAATATTTTGGCTTCTATTTCTCAGCAGCTTTTGAGTAAAATATTGTACAAGAAAGAGGCCTTTGTTGTGTTTATAATGCATGTACGACCTGGTGAGAAGCCGAATAAAAAAATGTATATTATTTGCATAACTTGAATTAAAGAATTTACTGCATTATTGGGTCTTGAATGTCTTAAATTTGAGTGAGCCGGCTGAAGAGCAATATTACTCCATTACTGTTCTGTAATTCATATAATGAAATCATATCGCTAAAAAAAATTCAGATCTTCACAATGGCAAGTGGAACCTGACTTCTGAACTCCTATTTAATGAAAACAGTAATTTATAAGCTGGCACATGTGTGCGCCCCTTTCTGTTTGCTGACAATACAAGTCCGTGGCACTCATATCCTTTCATCTGTGCTCCCCAAAAGGGCCTTTAAGAGAAGCCAATTTCATCTAATAGATGTTTCCCGAATTCAAGGCACGGAGGATGGTGGCCTCACAGAAGACGGGGAGATGCAAGGTCCGTTGGAACGTCTGCAGCTCCACACAGTTTTCTGACAGCTTCTCCAGGCCACACTCTTTTCCCCACTGCACACACCACTGGAACAAGCTGAGTCCCACTGGCCACACAGAGCTCACGCACTCTTCACACCATTCTTAGAGAGCAGAACTGACTTCCTCACACGTGGATGGTTCCAGTCATCTTTAATTCTCAGAGTGAGTGTGTGTGTGTGTGTGTGTGCATGTATGTGCATGTGCGCGTGTGTGTTTTATTTCAAACAGTGTCTCACCCACTGATCACCCCTACCTCCATCACCCTCACAGTGCCCTAACCCCTCCCCACCTCACACTTATGAGATGGGCTGAGATGTATATATGTTTATTTATTTAGAGACAAGGGCTCACTCCATAGTCCAGGTTGTCCTCAAACTCACAGTAACCCTTCCACCTCAGCTCTCCTAATGCTGAGATTACAGACACGAGCCATTGGACCTGTTGTACAAGTGTGTTTTTTTTTAAATGGCTGTTGTTATTAATATTTGTATACATAAAGTAGGCTTGCAAACGTATCTCATAGCAGCATCAAGGAAGCTCACGTCGCTTGGGTGGCTTTGTCCTAATGGTCAGTCCAATCGAGCCTAAATTCTGTCCATCTGTCTGCATTGGGAATTAACTATCTCATAGGTTTGGTTGAGATGGCTCAGCAGGTAAAGAGGCCACTCATAATTACCTCAGCTCAAATCACTGGGGCTGACATGGTGGAAAACCACCGAGCCCCACAAGCTGTCCTCTGAACATACATGCACGAACATAAATGTACTTCACAAGAATAGCATGTACCACCAGATGCTGGCGTGCTCCACTCTGGCTTTGTCACGTAGGCGTGTCCTAACATACATTAGCTGTTTATGATCACTCAGATAGGTCTTGAAGACGCCTGGGATGACTCAACTAGCAAAGCTATTCAAGCAAAAGTTCAAGAAAGCAGTTCAACGCATAAGATCTAGGATCAAAGTAAGCCATTACCTAGTTGGGATAGGTAGTTATCGGCACAGTGAAATAGTGCAGATGTCAAATACAAATCTTTCTTTTTTAAACTTTATTTAATTATTGTATGAGTGCTCTGCTGCATATACATCAACCTGCCTGAAGAGGGCATCAGATCCCCTTAGAGATGGTTGTGAGCCGCCATGTGGTTGCTGGGAATTGAACTCATGACCTCTGGAAGAGCAGAGAGCAGCCAGTGCTCTTAACCACTGAGCCATCTCATCAACCCATCAAATAAAAATCTTTTGTTGCCTTTTTTTTTTTTTTTTTTGGTTTTTCGAGACAGGGTTTCTCTGTGTAGCCCTAGCTGTCCTGGAACTCACTCTGTAAACCAGGCTGACCTTGAACTGAGAAATCCGCCTGCCTCTGCATCCCAAGTGCTGGGTCTAAAGGTGTGCACCACCACCGCCTGGCTTTTGTTGCATTTTCAAACTACAGTTTAAAGTCTTTTTCAATTAAGTATTCCTGTGGGGCCAGCAATGTGTCTGCTCATTGTACTTCTCCACACAGCAGGAGTATGTCTCCTTTCTGAGAAGAGATGCCCACAGGCCTGATGGAAACCAATAGTTAAGTCATGAATCTAAACTAACACACAAACAAAAACTCTATAATCTAAAGGATATTCATCAAGAACGTACTGTCTGCCGGGCGGTGGTGGCGCACGCCTTTAATCCCAGCACTTGGGAGGCAGAGGCAGGCGGATTTCTGAGTTCGAGGCCAGCCTGGTCTACAGAGTGAGTTCCAGGACAGCCAGGGCTACACAGAGAAACCCTGTCTCGAAAAACCAAAAAAAAAAAAAAAAAAAAAAAAAAAAAAAAAAAGAACGTACTGTCTGTCTATTTTGCATGTTGATGTTTATGGGCAGAGCCTGAGGCATATCAGTCCAAATGCAGCCTTTCAAGACATGAAAGCCATTTCTCTACGTCTACATTCCAAAGACTCTCCCATTTGACTTTCTGTCATGGCTTCTGGAAGGAGAAGAGTGCAGGGAGTGGGCTGGAGAGGAGGCTTGGCTTGCGAAATAGACTTGGACCAGATGCAGCCTCTGCAAACAGATTTCTTTATCTGCAAGCCAGGTTGGAGCACATCAGCTGCTCATCAGCAGCCTTGTCTAGTTGTTGAGTCCCAGTGTCCAGGAGAGTACATGAGCGCCAGGCTCTGCCATGTCCCAGGACAATCCCCACCCACCCCCGCTTTAGGTCCCTCCTAAGCAAGAACATGCCAGAACTCCCAAAGGTGTCCTTGGTGAGCCACCTATGTGGCTAAGGTCATGAGATGTCTTTGAGTTATTTGCAGGTGGATGGATAGAGCCCAGGGTCAAGAGGTGAAGAGCCGGAACTTTGCCTTCAAAGCCAAGTCCTTGATAGGAGGCCAGCTTTGATTTTCAGAATGGTGGTTGGTGTTTTCAGAACTAATATCCAAAACTAATATCCATAATGCATTTGCTTCCATGGACAGCTGCTGAGGCAGAGCTGAAGGTTAGTTTAAAGATTGTTTAATGGAAAGAACCACTCCATCAAATGTTTTAGAACACAATTCTATAATTCTAAAACAATTGCAAACGCATAGTCAAGTTCACTATGAATCCCATACTCTGCTGGGGCTGCTGCTGCTGCTGCTACCACTACTACTACTACTATTGTGAACTAAACTCATGGTCTCACTAGTTAAGTGCTCTCCAACTGAGCTGCCTGCACTCCTCAACCCAAGACAGTGTGCTTCTTACCCTAACTCTATTAGTAAGTAGGTAGTTGGGTGGGTAGATGGATAATAGATAGATAGATAGATAGATAGATAGATAGATAGATAGAACTAAAAAGAACCTTGGTGTTAAAAGAATGAAACAAAGCGGGGGGGGAAAGAACCTTGGTGTTAGTTAGCTACATTCCAACAAACATGAATTCCTCAAATCATTTTGAACAGAAAGCTGAGACCCAGGGGCTAAACACATCAAGACCGCACAGCTAAGACTGGGGCAGACAGGACATAGACCTAGCAGTTGTTGACTATATCAGCCCTTTGATCCATTTTACTATATCCTAGAGTACCACAACTCCTGTTTTCATTAATATGAATGTTAAAAACAAAACAAAACAAACAAACAAACAAAAAAAAAAAAACACAGAGCAGAGCCAGCTTCCAGATTCAAGTCCATTGCTAGTTGTCTGATGTGACCACTTCACCTCCTCTGAAAAGCTGAAGCAATGGCTTAGTGGCCAGGCTGTGATTCCAGCTGCTTGAGAGGCTGAGGCAGAAGGCCTTGTAATTCAAGGCCTATATGGGAAACTTAGAGTGACCCTGTTAGAAAATTTAAAAAAATAAAGTTTTTAAAGGACTGGATATAAGGCTGGCCATGGCAGCACAGGCCTTTCATCTTGGCACTTGGGAGTTAAAGCAGGTGGAACTCTGTCAGTTCTAGGCCAGCCTGGTCTACATAGTGAGTTCCTCAACAGCCAGGGCTACACAGAGAAACCCTGTCTCAAAAAATTAAAATAAAATAAATGACCGGAGATAAAACTAAAGGATAACACACTTACCAAGTGTACACACAACCCCAGTATCAACCTTTAGTACAGCCATTGACTGATCAACAAATCAATGGACAATAGGAAAGATGACAGTGTATCTCTCCAAGTGGAGTTGGGGAGACAGGATAGGCTGGCGTGGAGAAGCACTTACAGTAAGTAGCACCCGGCCTGTGAGAGCATCGTGTAGTGAGTTTCTTGTTTTCTGCTACTGATGTTAAATACCCCCCTGTTGACTTCCTTGTGTCTCATTCACAGGATTCTGCATAGCCAGGACACCTGCTTCTCTTTGCCAGAGACCCTTGTTTGAGCAAACGGTCCTTCCAACCCAGAATCTGAAAGAAAATGTCACGCTCTCTGAGCCCTCCATCAAAACACCGTGTGATGCACTGAGGGTGTAGATTGATGGTAGATTGCTTGCCTAGCATCGAAAGGCCCTGGGTTCAATCCCAGTCACCACCAGAAAGAACAGAACAACACAAAGCTATTCATGTACACATGTATCTCCATACAAGCATGCATGACATATATGTATGTGTAAACTAAGGAGTAAATTGCTTGACTTTCATAAAGTATTGATTATTGTTTAATATACTTTGAAAGCCAAAGCAAAACTCTCAAAATCATTTTTTAAGTGAGCTCAGAAACGTTGTTGAAAGGTAAGTAGGCTCTCAGTGTTAAATGCAAAATCAAACAGCCCTGACTTAGAAATTGGAACATTTGATAATTTGTGAAAGCGCTCAGCACTGGTGCTACGGTCAATTGCGGTACCTGCGTACATCCTCTGAACTTGACGGTGTGCTTCTCACGGTGATGTTAATGGCTCCTTTGAAGAGGTTAAAAGCATATGGAGAGCAGAAATCGATGCAGCTGTATTCATATGTGGTAATTTTCTCAAATATTAGGATACACATTAATCAGAAGAATATTCAGCAGGTTACAAGATAAAGGACACTCAGAACTCTAATACATATAGCTAGATGTCCTTGACTTGAACCTGATGAAAATGCTTTTTTCTGCTAGCATAGCACACAAAATACAATGCGCTAACATCCAGTCTTGTACTCTGGAAAGTACCCATGTGTTTACATAGAAATCTACGGGAACATTTCTCAAATCCTTAGCCCGCCCTGCTGCTTTCATAAGTTGGCCATATCTGCACGGCAATCATTTGTGGTCGCCTGGAAGTTGTGACCGGTCTCCTGGGACGTGGGCAGAGGTTGAGCAGATGTGCAAGCTCTGCAGAGCTCAGATGTAGGAGAGACTGAACTCAGAGGTCACTTAAAATTTTAGATACCTCTTCAGCTTTTACAATTCAAACCCAGGATGAAACTTGAGGTTTCCCCGGGATGGAGGTGGGGAAACGCTGGAATTGGAGTTGGCCATTTGAGTTGTTCTGACTCAGATCTAGAAATACTGAGAGGGCTTCACTACAGTAGTGAACAGCAGTTGCTACTGATGTTAAGTACCCACTAGAAATACCTGTGTGGTCCCAGCACTTAGGGGCCTGAGGCATAAGGGTAACTGAGACCTCAGAGGGAGCCATGGTTAGAGAGAGAGAGAGAGAGAGAGAGAGAGAGAGAGAGAGAGAGAGAATTCTCTGCCAAAATGGGCTTCAGTGTAAAATCCTTCTTCAAACAAAACAAAGCAACACAAAGACCAGAACTCTAAACCCAAAACAGATCTCACCTAAACATAAGGGTCCAGTCTATCAGTGCCCATGATGGTCCACTGCCAGCCTGCTTCCATGGTGGGTGTCCAGGCTAAACAGAGCAGTGAGGTCATCTGACACACACACACACACACTCAGGGGATGTTGGGGAGCTGGATGGAGTTTGTTTGTTTGTTTGTTTAGCTGGTTGGTTGGTTTGGTTTGGTTTGGTTTTTCGAGACAGGATTTCCTCTATGTAGCCCTGGCTGTCCAGGAACTTGCTTTGTAGACCAGGCTAGCCTTGAACTCACAGAGCTTCTCCGGCCTCTCCTGCTTCACCGGCCAAGTACTGGGATTAAAGGTGCATGCCCCACTGCTCAAGGGCTTTTTCTTTTCTTTGTGATTCCTCTTCTGATTCCCCTGCCCAGGCTTTTTATCAAATGCTTTCTCTCCACTGCCCTCTAGGCAGCAGCTTGAATATTTGCATGATAGACTTGAGTCACTGTGTGTGAACCATGAAGTGTATTTGAAGAGAATACTTTAATTAAAATTGACATTTCTGAGCACACTGCTGAGAACATCTGTGTTCTCTCTTCAACTGCTTTGTGCATCTCCCCAGGAGCTCAATAGAAGAGGAGTTTCTGTCCCATTGTAATGCTAATTTAATGCCCTTGGAAGGGCCTTATTGTAGTGTACACAAAGTTTCCTCTTTGAATCATATATCAGCACTTTCTTTTAATCCCAGCACTTGGAGGCTGAGGCAGGAGAATTGCCTCTAACTTGAGGTCCACCTGGGTTATACAGACAGTGAGTTCCAGACCACCAGCCTGGAACACTGTCTCAGAGAAAGGGGGAGGGGAGAGAGCAGCTCTGGGAATGTAGCTGCAATGGTAGAGGGCTAACCTAGAATGCCCAGGAAGCTCTGGGTTCAGGTCTCAGGACCACATAAACCAAGTGCACCCTTATAATTCTAGACTGGAAGAGGCAGACACGGGAGTGTCAGCGGTTCAGGGTCATCCTCAGCCAGCTAAAGTAGCTAAGAGCACCGGCTGCTCTTGCAAATGACTAGAGCTCAATTCCCAGCACCCACACGGTAGCTGTAACCATCTGTAACTCCAGTTCTAGGGGATCTGAAGCTGCCTTCTGACCTATGCAACCAGGTTCATCTCATGCGGTACCCAAACATACACTCAAGCAAAGCACTGATACACATAAAATATTTTAAATTAAAAATATCAATAATAATAATGACAATTTTTAAAAAAAATACATATTGTTTTCGCCCCATGGGTTGTTAAACCAGTTTTAAAAGACTAGCTGGTCTGTGATTTGGAGAGTGTCAAGGAGTAGGCGTTGATGTCTGTTCTCAGTACTGTTCTTTATCCTTTTTGGAATTGGCACTGCTGAGGAATACACCATCAGAGGCAGCCACTAGCATCATTCCATACGCTGAGTGAATGACCACAGTCTACATGGAAAGAGCATTTACTACATAATAGACATCACTCACTCACTAAACAAATATGTAGCTAAGTTCCAGTCCAATGAAGCTTGCCTTCGGATGGGAAGAGGTGGATAAACTTCAAATCTATTAGGCAGTGTGTGACCGAGCTAGAGACATGCTAGGGGAAAAGAAAGAATAAGGAAGAGCCCAGGAGGCAACTCCAAGCTATTGAGGGAGCTAGAGGTGTTGACATCTTGGAGAAAAATGCTCCAGAGAGGGAAAGGACTGGTATGGGAAAGCCTTGTGACGGGCCGTGTCTGGAGAGTTTGAGGATGCAGCATGGAGGCCAGGATGGCTAGACTAAGACAAACCTGGCCAGGCATGATGGAACATGCCCGTGATTTCAGCCTTCTGGGAAGATTCTAAGTTTGAAACCCGTTGGAGCTATCAATAGAGACCTGTGGTGGTTTGAATAAGAATGGCCCCCATAGGCTGATATGTTTGGCTAGTTGGTCCCTAGTTGGTAGAACTGTTTGGGAAGGATTAGGAGGTGTGGTCTTGCAGAGGGAGGTGTAGAACTGGGGGGTGGCTTTGGAAGTTTCCAAAGCCCACAACATCCGCAGTTAGCCTCTTTCTGTCTTCTGTTGTCTCAATAAGTAAGCTCTCAGCTACTGTTCAAGGGTCATGTCTGCCTGCCTACTGCCATGTTTCCAACAAGATGGTCATGCACTAACCCTCTGAACAGCAGGCCCCCAATAAACTCTATCATCCCTTTCCATCATGGTGTCTCTTCACAGCAATAGGAAAGTTACTAAGACAAGACCCTATCTCAAGTCAAAGGGAGGGAAGGGGCCTACGCTTCTTTCTAAAAACAGCTACATATGTTCTTCGGTTTACCAGAAGGGTGCAGGCTAACAAGACAATGTTTGCCTTCTCTAACAGGGATGCAATATTGTGACCAGAAGCAGCTTCTGGATGAATGAGTGATTTGACTTTCATTCCCCCATCACGGTTCACCGGTGAGGCTACTGGGGACAGAAACTCAAGGCAGGCACTGGGAGTCAGGAGCTGAAGCAGAGGCCTTGGAGGATCATTGCTTACTGGCTTGCTCTCCAGGACTTCCTCAGCTTGCTTTCTTATACTACCTGGGTCCGCCTGCCAGGGAGCACACTGCCCACAGTAGGCAGGGCCCTCCTATGTCAGTCATTAATCAAGAAAATGTCCCACGGCTTACAGACAGGCCAATCATCTGATGGGAATATTTTCTCAACTTAAGTTGTCTCTTTCCACATGACTGGCTGATATCAAGTTGGCAGGAAAAGGGAGAAAGAAGGAAGGAAGGAAGGAAGAAAGAAAGAAGGAAGGAAGGAAGGAAGGAAGGAAGGAAGGAAGGAAGAAAAGAAAGAAAGAAGAAGGCAGGCAGGAAGGAAGGGAAGGAGGGAGGGAGGGAGGGACGGAGGGAGGGACGGAGGGAGGGGGGAGGAAGGGGAAAACCACCACCAACAAATCCTACCACGATTAAAATCATCCATGGTTAAAAACTACCACAAGGGCATGGTGGCACATGTCTTTAATCCCAGCACTTGGGAGGCAGAGGCAGGCAGATTTCTGAGTTTGAGGCCAGCCTGGTCTACAGAGTGAGTTCCAGGACAGTCAGGGCTACACAGAGAAACCCTGTCTTGAACCCCCCCCCCAAAAAAAGTAAATCTTTCAAAAAAATTCAAAATTAAAGGAAATTAAAAGAAAAAAAATTACCACAAATAATTGGCAGTTGTGGCACACACCTTTAATCCCAGCATTCAGGAGGTAAAAGCAGATGAATCTCTTGTGAGTTTGAGTTCAACCTGTCTACAAGAGCAAGTTCCAGCACAGCCAAGGCTACACAGAAAACCTGTCTCAAGAAAACAGTATGTTCGATATGCTTCGAGGCTTGTAGCTGACAATGATTTTTCAAGATTGGAGAAGGCGTGGTGGGGTGGGGTGGGAATGGGTGGGAATGGGTGGGAATGGGTGGGAATGGGTGGGAATGGGCGGGGAGCTACCTCTTTCATCTCTGATTGTCTTGTTGAAGATAAATGAGGAGGAGCAGAATAAAGGGAACTAGGTCTTGCTGCCCCGACACACTTTGCTCATTGAATGTGTGTGTTTGTGTTTGTGTGTGTGTGTGTGTGTGTGTGTGTGTGTGTGTGTGTGTTTTCCCACCGCATCATAATATATAGCTTTAGCTGGCCTGGGGCTTGATACATAAACCAGGCTGGCCTCTAGCTCACAGAGATCTACCTGTCTCTGGCTCCTAAACGCTAGGATTAAAAGTGTGCATGACCGTGTGGGAGGCTGAACTTTCTTTTACATTGACTTTGGGATGTTCCTGTTTGTTCATTTGCGTGTGGTAGAGGAAGGGGAGGCAAGAACAGGTCCCAGCATCCATGTGGAGGTCAGAGAACAACTTTTGGGAGTCGGTCACTGCCACCGTCGCCACCGCCACCACCTGATTATAAAAACTTTTAAAAGCTCTGTGTGTGTGTGTGTGTGTGTGTGTGTGTGTGTGTTTCTTGAGGGTGTGTGTGTGTGTGTGTGTGTTTCTTGAGGGAGCCCATTATCAGGAAGCAGAGGAAGAGTGAATGTGTATTATTTGACTTAGACCTTGCCTTGCTAAGAACCTAAGCCTCAATACGTGGGAATAACAAAGACTTCCGCCTGCTTCCTCCGGAGATGAGACTCAGATATGCAAAGCCTTCCTCTGTTTAGATTGACAGTGTGTGCAAGTGCAGACTGTTTACAAACAATTGATGTGTGTGTGTGTGTGTGTGTGTGTGTGTGTGTGTGTGCAAGCACTAGCAATTGCAGCTGCCTGCTCCCGAATGCATGCAGGCTGAGACTGTTTGCTTACAGGCACTAGTTAGCCGCTCCGCCTGTGCTATGCATGTGAAGCCACTGAGGTTCCGGGTTGCTGCAGTCGATACTGCTTTATCCGAGTGTGCACCTTCCACCCCACCCCAGCTTCCACGTGGACATGTCTGCTCCTTCTTCCTTTTCTTGACAGCCCTACTAAGGTCAAGGCACCAAGCCACGGGGCTCAGTAGCCTGCTCCCCCACTCACTGTGTGTTTTTTTTCTGATGGCTCCACGACTAACAGTGATTGTTGTTCTTCCAGAGAACTGGAATTCAGTTCCCAGCACTAAAGTCAGATGGTTCACAGCTACTCATAACTCCCATTGCAGAGAGTTTCGATACCTCTGACCCCTGCACTGTATATACATACCCACACAGAGACACGTACATAATTTAAAAATTAAATAATTTTTTTCTTTTTTTGGTTTTTCGAAACAGGGTTTCTCTGTGTAGCCCTGGCTGTTCTGGAACTCACTCTGTAGACCAGGCTAGCCTCGAACTCAGAAATCTGCCTGCCTCTGCCTCCCAAGTGCTGGGATTACAGGTGTGGTGCGCCACCACCGCCCAGCTCTCCAGAATTCTTTATTTGTATGTGTGTGTGCATAGGAGAAGCTGCCAGACGCCCTCCACCTCTATCCCTTCCCACAGATCCTTCCTGAGGCATAGTCTTTCCCTCAACACTTGCCTCACATTTTCTGCCTTAGTCTGGAAAGCAACAAGCTCGACAGGCAGGTCTTCCTGTCTCCACCCACCTGTGTTTACAGTCATGAGCGGACCCTTGGCCGGTTGTGTGGATGGGATCAGAGTTCTATTTGTTGTGCTTGGTCGTGGACTGCTCTTAACTGCTGGTCCATCTCTTCAACCCAGATCTTCGTGTGTGTGTGTGTGTGTGTGTGTGTGTGTGTGTGTGTGTGTGTGTGTTTTAAGATTGATTTTAACCAGGCAGTGTCTCGAAAACAAACAAAAACAAAACAAAAAAACAAAACAAAAACAAACAAACAAAAAAAGAATTCTGGAGATAGAGTCTCTTTACATAGCCTTGGCTGGCCTAGAACTTGCAATGTAGAACACGCTGATCTCAAACTCACACCCCCTTGCTCTGCCTCCTGAATGTTGAGATTATAGGCATATGCTAGCACATCTGGCCAAAGGAAGGATTAAATGTAAAGAACTTAAGGACTAAAGGTGTGGCTCAGTAATTAAGTGTCTGCTGAGAAACTCTGAAGCCCAGAGTTCTTTCCTAGTACCAGAAAATGAATGAATAAGCACCATGTAGAGGTTTTTTTTGTTTGTTTGTTTGTTTTTTGTTTGTTTGTTTTTGTTTTTGAGACAGGGTCTTGCTTTATAGCCCTGGCTATCCCTATTTTTGCTATGTAGACCAAACTCATCCAAACTGAGAACCTCCTGCCTCTGAACCTCAAGTTCTGTGATTAAAGGTATACAACCCGGTTTGGTATCGAATGCCTTTAATCCCAGCATTGCTCTGGAGGCAGAGGCAAGTGGATCTCTGTGAGTTCAAGGCCAGCCTCTGGTCTACAGAGTGAGTGCCAGGACAACCAGAAAGACATAGTGAGGCACTGTCTGAAAAAGCCAATAGAGGGGGGAGGGTTGTACCTCACAATGCCTGGCTCTGGGCTGGCTCTAGCCACTCCCACACACCCACTCTCACCTGCGGGTCCACCCTCCAGGAACACCCCTTTCTAAGGCGTCCCGCGGTGCCTCCATAAAGCTTCCCCTCTCAGCAGCAGGTGGCTTTCTGCCTGGAATGCCCAGGTTTCCTTTCTTCTTTTTTCTCTCCCTCCCTTCCTCCCTTCCTTCCTCCCGGCCTTCCTTCCTCCCTTTTGAAATTCCTGCTCGGGTTACCTGTCATGATAATGGTGTTTTGCTATGTTTTTAGCGAGGGTCTCACTGTGTAGCTCTGGCTGACCTGAAATTCATCATGTATCCTAGTCTGGCTTTAAACTAGAGGCCCACCTGCTTTTCCCTTCCGAGTGATTAAATGCATGGGCCCCACCTCCGGGAATAATTCTTTACTGGCTACAGCGGCACATACTTCCAATCCCAATAGTCAGGAGGCCAGGCAAAGGGGATCACCACGAACTCAAGGCCAATCTGGGCTACATAATAATATCTTGCTACAAAGCCTGGGAAGAAAAGTAATTACCTATTGTACTATGTATCCTTCAATTGTCACCCCCAGCTTCTTCTGCCATTTTACTCCCCTACTTTTATTATTATTATTATTATTATTATTATTATTGAAAAGATTTTTTAAAAGTTTTATGTGTATGGTTGTTCTGCCTGGACATGGTTAGCACATGCATGCCTGGTACCCTCAGAGGTCAGAAGAGAACACCCCCGGAACTGGAATTTCAAATGGTTGTGAGTTACTATATGGGTGTTAGGAATTGATTCCATGTCTTCTGCAAGAACAAAAGTACTCTTAACCACTCTGCCATCTCTCCAGCTCCAGCCACCCCCACCCCTTTGAGACAGTATCTTAATTACTTTTTATTGTTGTGATAAAACCTCAACCTCAACCAAGGCAACCTATAAAAGAACCCATCTGATTGGGCTTATGATCCATGGCGGTGAAGCAGCGAAGGAAGGGGTGGGCAGCAGACAGGGCCCAGCAGCAGCGAAGAGCTCACATCTTGAATTGCAACCAAGACATAGAGAGCACACTAGGAATGACAGGAACCGTTTGAAACCTCAAAGCAGGCCCCCAGCGACACATCTCCTCCAGCAAGGCCACAGCTCATAATTCCACCACGCATTTAAACATAGGAGCCTGCCTACGGGCCATTCTCATTTCAACCACTGTGCTATGCAGGGTATCAGGGAGACTCAGTTGGCTTCAAGTTGATCAATAGCCGAGGATAGCCCTAAACCACTTTACATCATATTTTCAATAGTTATTAAAAATATGATGAGTGGCCAAGAAGACTCAAAGGCTGGCATTCACCTATAGGCCCAGCACTCTCGAGGGTGGCACACACCTATAGGCCCAGCACTCCAGAGGCTGAGGTAAGACGATTGCCAATATTTCAAGAGCAACTTCATTTGCTGCAAGCAACCAAAAGAGAAGCTGTTCATGCAGCTCATGGTTAGCCTCAAGGGAGAAAATAGAGAAGAAAGCAGGCTAGAGAAGGAGGATTTAGCAGGAGAGAATCCACTGCATCCTGCCTCAGAAGTGAACTCAAAGAAGTTCGTCTTCAACAGCCAACAGCTATGACAGCAGGGAGCTGCGGAAGCCAGACTCTCATTCGTCAGCCCCTACAGTGGAGTCAAGGAGGACTTGGTAAACCGTGTGGATATAAAAAAGAAACCATCATGGACCTGGATATGGCTTGTTTGGTTGCTTGATTGTTTGCTTGGTTGGGTTTATTTTTAATTCTTTTTTTTATTATTTAATTCCATTTTTTTAATAGGTGCATGTTTGTGTGTGTGCATGGGGATACACATGCATATGCACCTCGGTTTTGTTGTTGTTGTTTGTTTTTTGTCAACTTGACAAAAGCAAGAATCATCGGAGAAGATGGAACCTCACTTGAGTAAGTGCATCCGTCAGACCGGCCTGCACGCGAGCCTGTGGCACATTTCCTTGACTGATGATTGGTGGGGAAGGACCCAGCCCGCAGTGGGAAGTGAGGGCCAGGGCAGGAGGCCCTGGGAAATGGTAGAAAGCAAACTGAACAGCCTGGGAAGCCTCACTCCCTCATGGCCTCTGCTTCAATTCCTGCTTTCAGCGTCTTGCCTTGAATTCCTTCCTGCCCTGGGGTCCCTGAGAATGGACTGAGTACAAGCAATAAACTGAAATAACCCTTTCTTCCCCGTCTTGCCTGTTTTAAAATTTCTTTTTAAGATTTATTTACTTATTTTATGCATGAGCACACTGTAACTGTCTTCAGACACACCAGAAGAGGGCATGGAATCCCACTACAGATGGTTGTGAGCCGCCATGTGGTTGCTGGGACTTGAACTCAGGACCTCTGGAAGAGCAGTCAGTGCTCTTAACTGCTGAGCCATCTCTCCTGCCTCACCCCAAGTTGCTTTTGACCGTCATCTTTATGGCAGCAATAGAAACCTAGTGAAGACACACGTGGGGGTCTGGTGCTACGGTGGCATCTTCCTCTACTGGATTCTCCATATTTGGTTTCTCTTGTTATTGTTGTTTTGAGGTACTGAACTTGGAGCTTACCAGCTGGCTGTACTGATTATGCAGAGAGCCACAGCTCTGGGATATATTTGCTCACCTCTGTGCCTGGCTTTTACCTGAGTATTGGGGCCCAAATTTGCTCCTAGTGCCGGTACTGCAAGCATTTTACCCACGAATCCATCGTCTTGGCCTTAGATTTGAGTATTCTTTTGCAGGGCATGTGAGGGACTCAGTGGTGTGGTCAAGCCGGTGGAGTGTGCATAACTTTTGCACTGCAGCTCTAGGCCCTTCTCCATAACTGTGAGCCACCCAGTCGATAAGCAGTGTGCGTGAGGTCTGGGAGCAGGAGGCAGCAGTGACAAGCCCACCTCGGCCCAAGAGAAGACAATCCTGCAAGTTTTAGTCTCTGGCTGAAGGCTTATCATGTTTGTCCCCAAAAGACTTCCTCCAGAAGATTAGCAAAAGAGAGAGAAAGAAAGAAAGAAAGAAAGAAAGAAAGAAAGAGAGAGAGAGAGAGAGAGAGAAAGAAAGAAAGAGAAAAAGAAAAAGAAAAAGAAAAAGAAAAAGAAAAAGAAAAAGAAAAAGAAAAAGAAAAAGAAAAAAGAAAAAAGAAAAAAATCAGTGTTTAACAATGTGCCAAATATGGTTTGGGGTTCTGCTGAATCTTCTTTCCTTCCTTCCTTCCTTCCTTCCTTCCTTCCTTCCTTCCTTCCTTCCTTCCTTCCTTCTCTCTCTCTCTTTCTTTCCTTCCTTCCTTCCTTCTTTCTTTCTTTCTTTCTTTCTTTCTTTCTTTCTTTCTCTCTCTCTTTCTTTCCTTCCTTCCTTCTTTCTTTCTTTTTTTCTTTCTTTCTTTCTTTCTCTCTCTTTCTTTCTTTCCTCCCTCTCTCTCTTTCTGTCTTTTAAAGTAAATCTTTTTTAAAGATATATATATACATATATATATATACGTATATAATATATATATATATATATATATATATATATATACACTGTAGCTGTCTTCAGACACACTAGAGGAGGGCACCAGATCTCATTACAGATGGCTGTGAGCCAATGTTGTTGCTGGGAACTGAACTCAGGACCTCTGGAAGAGTAGTCAGTGCTCTTAACCACTGAGCCATCTCTCTAGCCCGAGTCCTGTTTCTTATTTGCTCTTAGGTTTCTTTCCTTTTCTTTCTTCCTCTCTGTCTTTCTTTTTTTGTCAGGCTTTTTTTCTTTTCTTTTTGAGACAGGGTTTCTCTGTATAGCGCTGGCTGTCCTAGAACTCACTCTGTAGACCAGGTTGGCCTCGAACTCAGAAATCCGCCTGCCTCTGCCTCCCAAGAACTGGGATTAAAGGCGTGTGCCACCACCGCCCGACTTCTGTCTTTCTTTTTTAATGATTTGTTTTAATTTTATGTGCATTGGTGTTTTGCCTGCATTATGTTACTGTGAGGGTATCAGATCCCTGGGAACTGGAGTTACACTTGTGGGCTACCTTTTGGGTGCTGAGAATCAACCCCTGGTCCTCTGGGAGAACAGCCAAGTGCTCTTAACCAAGGAGCCATCCCTGCAGCCCCTTCTCTTTCTTTTTTGACAGACTCTCACGTTGTACAGACTGATCCTGAGTTCTGTTCAATTCCCCAGTGTTAACCTTGCGCTCCTCATCCTCCTGCCCCGACCCCCAAGAGCTGAGATTGTAGGTATAACACCGGTGTTCCTTGTGCTTTCCAGTACAGAGTCTTAAGACAGCTGAGGGATATTCGAAGTCTTCTTGGTTGTTTGGGTGTGACAGGGCTCACACCGTGCTCACTTAGTAGACATCCCTGTCACGGGCTGGGGTCGTTCTGCCCTGACCCTGACCCTCTTTTACCTCCTTCGACTCAGCCATCTTCCTTACTAGACTTAAAAAAAAAATCTCATTCTGTTAACGTCAATCCTCTAGGCTAGACCACTAAAGCCGGGTCATGGTCCCGAGAAGCTCACTGCTGCTATTCACATATGTCACCTGGCAGGAAAAGGCCAGTCCTTGATTGGGACATAGGGAGGGACAGCCATCTTCTGCAGTCCTCTTTCATTAGCACATTAGCATGAATGAGCTTATCAGATTAGCTAATTGTCACCTGGACACTTTGGACAGTGCAGAGACACTGGTGAGTTGAATTTCCACACAAAGCGTAATGACACAAAGACAAGTCTCTAAAAGGCCTCCGAGCGTTTGGGAAAATCAGGCCTTCAGAGATGCTCCAAAAGACAGGGGCCCTGGGAGGAAAAGCCCTGGAAGATAAGTCGGTAACAACCTTTTCTTTTTTTTTTTTTTTTTTTTTTTTGTCATTTTCCGGCTCTGCCTGGAGTCTCCAGTCCCTGCTGGGGGATGGCAGGTGTACAAACAGCTCGGGCACAAGAAGGGACCTTGCCTTCTGCTTCCTGACACAGTATCACGAGCAAAGACAAGCCCTGGTAAGACAGAAAGCTTCCTAAGCTGAAACCTTCTTATAAACGTCTAGAGGTGGTGATATAATACACACACACACACACACACACACACACACACACACACGATTTAAATGTTTAATCTGTAGGTAAACATCTAAGAAAAAGGATCAAAAAAAAAAAAAAAAAAAAAAAAGGAGGCCTGGGGCGGGGGGAGTACAGCCCTGCCATTTTGAGACTTACATTAAACAGCCCAAGACTTTGGGTTCCTGTGAAGGGCATAGACATGAACACACCGGAAGAAAGCCGACACTCTTGACCTCTGGTGAAAGGGACGGCTAGGAGAAGGGCCACCATTGCCACAGGTGACAAGGATGTCTGAATCATTACAGCAATAGGAGCTGCCTTTTAGGCGTCGGAAAAGCCATACATATAGAAACAACATAAAATATCTCCAAGCGCTAAGGGTCTGTGCTGATGATAAAACACATTCCTAGACTCTTACACTGCCCAAGACCTAGGCTCAGCTGTCCGCCTTCTACAATGGCACACGCCTGGCGGTGGCTCTGCACAACTTTCATCCCAGCACTCCAGCGGCAGAAGCAGCAGACAGACCTCCAGGAATTTGAAGCCAGCCTGGTCTACAAATCTAATTAAAGGACAGCCAAGCAAAAGGAAGAGACATAATTTTTTATTTTATTTATTTTATTTATTTTTATTTTTGGCAATGACTAGATCAGCTGTAAAAAGCCTAAAAAATAAAACTATCAGACTTATGCCAACAAAATCCTACCAAACCTTCACTATATAAACTCTAGGTGTGATGGAGAACTGGCTGACTTGTTGAACACATTTCCCTGCATAAGCAGCTGACCAGCACCAGAAAACCAAAGTACATAAAATGTATTGTTTAAAACAAATGGCTTTATTTAAAAGGAGAAACCCTTCAGCTATTTTGTTTATCTGGTGACAGGGGTGGTCAAATTCTGGGTGTATCCCTGCTAGGGAGAGACTGTCACTCAGCACATGAAAGGAGCCTCCCTAATGTTAGTTCCCTAACTGGAAGAACTGGTAGCAAAATAAAGCCCTGTGGAGTGGCAGGCCTAAACAGTCCCAACACCGAAGCAGCTGAGGCAGGGGAATCTCCAGTTCTAGACCAGCCTGCCCTTGAATCGATACCCTT
This sequence comes from Apodemus agrarius, assembly GCA_964023405.1. Lineage (NCBI taxonomy): Eukaryota > Metazoa > Chordata > Mammalia > Rodentia > Muridae > Apodemus > Apodemus agrarius. Next base: position 78,797,291 of record OZ030013.1, read on the forward strand.
TAAAAAGTAAATTAGTAAATAAAAGCTAGGTGTGGGGACACAGGTCTTTATTTTAGGCAGAGGCAGGCAGATCTCTGTAAACTCAAAAGCAGAGAGAGAGAGAGAGTTTCGGGATAACCAGGGCTAACAGAGAGAAAGACCCTGTCTCAAAAACAAACAAACAAACTATTAAATTAAAAATTCGATATGTTGCAAAGATGAAAGGATAAAAACCAAGAGTATCCCCAAGAAATGTATGAAAATATTTTATGGAACTCAATCTACCTACATTACACTCAGAAGAAAGCCTCGTGGCAGGGCATGTGGCTAGTTCTGCGAGACTCTAGGTTTAATCCCCAGTTCTGAGGAAAAAATAAATAAAAATAAAAAAGAAGTCAAGGGAATAAAATCAAAAGAAATAAAACTAAATTTTTTCAACAAATTAATAAGAGCTACCTTTCTTAAGCTCTTGAACTTACATATCACATCTAATATGAAATATTATAATCTTTCCCTAAAGACCATGAATTTTTTTTTTTTTTTTGGTTTGTTTGTTTCAAGATAGGGTTTCTCTGTGTAGCCCTGGTTGTCTTGGAACTCACTCCATAGACCAGGCTGGCCTCAAACTCAGAAATCCACCTGCCTCTGCCTCCTGCATGCTGGGATTAAAGGTGAACGCCACCACCGCTGTCCAGCTAAAACCAGTCCTCTTCTAAGGGGTACTTACCCACTTTTCCAATTAATATGGTACTAATTGCTCTAATAAACAAGGTGATCCAGGAAGAGGACAACAGAAGATGGTAAGAACCAGAAAGAGGAAAAGAAACCACTGGTATTCAAGACAGTGATGTTTGTTTGCAGAAAACCTAAAACAAAAGTCAACCCTCAACAAGGCTGTTAGGTACAGGAACCAAATACTTAATTTATTTTGTTTTGTTTTGTTTTGTTTTTCAAGACAGGGCTTCTCTGTGTAGCCTTGGCTGTCCTGAAACTCACTCTGTTGACCAGGCTGGCCTCGAACTCAGAAATCCACCTGCCTCTGCCTCCCAAGTGCTGGGATTAAAGGCGTGCGCCACCACTGCCTGGCCCAAATACTTAAATTTGACTTCTGTACAACGTGGAGAATGACACTGAGTTTTTCATTTCTCCACAGTGAACTGTGGGATAGCACCCATCAACAACATACACTATTGAAAAACAGGAAATGTTATCAAAGTCCACAGAAGAACAAAACAAAACGGAAAAAGGTGATACTCGTTCAGTTAAGGACTGAAAGGTCAACAGAAAGTAGGTCACATCTCTCCAGGTGCATATAAAAATTACAAACAATGTGAATCACAACCTCAGCATGCATTTTCCCAAGACGTGATAACCAAGTGCATCCACCTAAGGAGCAGCAAGCCATCCCAGGAGGACTGCAAAGAGCGGGTGCGAGCATCAAAAGGCAAACACGGGATACGGATAACCCGAGTCAGAAGTGCGGCTCCTTCATCAGGGTGGTCAATGAGAGCAACCAAAGGCACTACAAATCCTGCCACTTATCACTTTGGGCAACTGGAAATTTACACAGAAAAATTAAACCCTGCCAAGCACAGTGGTGCGTGCCTGTCTGAGATCCCCGTACTTGGGAAGTGAAGACTGGAGGACCAGGAATTCAAATTGATCCTTGGGTATGTAGAAAATTCCAGAAAGTTTATGAAAGACTCCATCAAACAGAAAGAACAGCAACAACAACAACCCAAACAAACAAATAAATAAACAAAAGCCAAGATAATCTAGGCATGATAGCACCTGCCTTAGTCCCAGCATTCAGGGGGGCAGAGGCAGGTAGATCTCTGTCAATTCAAGGCCAGCCTGGTCTACATAGTGAGTTCCAGAACAGTCAGAGATGCATAAAAGAGAGACCCGGTCTTGGAGGAAAAGAACAAAAATCGCAGTTATTCTGTTATTGAAGCAGCATCCACCTAATTCACTCTGGGTTCCACTCATCGCTGATGGCAAACCGTTTGTGAGAGGCGCAAACTCTGGACAACTCTCTGCCGTTGCAGATGCCCTTCTCTCCCGCTCACACAGGCACACGGTAACGCGTGCACAGGGTTGTGTTGTCTACATCTAACTTTTTGTTTCTCAGGGAAGTCTCGCTGAGCCGAGGAGGAGAAGCGGTGACTCTGGAAGCTGAGCGAAGCAGTGAGTCCTTTACTTCTGAATCTTTGTTTTGCTTCCAAACAGATGTGAGTAGTTGCCCAGTGACCTCGGTGAAATGTTTGTGGTCTTGTGTCAGTTCCTAACAACGGGCTGTCCGCAGAACGCCAGGACTTTATTTACTGTAGACGCCCCTTTGATGTCTGCCAAGCGTTCCATGTCTCCTTTTCTTTTTATCTGGCTTCTCACTGTTGATATTGTCCTGTTCCTATTGTCCCCCCAAGACCAAAAGGACAGTGTCCACATATATGAGTAACTTGGCATAGCAACCAACCCATTCCACTGGGCCTGTGTGTGCTCAGCACAGTTTTCATGGTGCGGATGACAGTGCCCTAAAACTTAACCTTATCTATCTGCTCATGCCTGAGAATGAAGACTCCAGTGCCTAGACCCAGGCACAAACTGGCCAGTATTTAGCAAAATTACTAAGTGGCTCAAATAATATATATTTTAGTATAAACATGACCCAAACATTGGATGAGACATTTATAGTTTTGTTAACCAGGTTTAATGGCCCATACCTTTAATCCCAGAATTCAAAGGCAAGAGGCAGGCAGATCTCTGAGTATGAGGCCAGCCTGGTCTACATAGTGAATTCCAGGAGATCTAGGGCAACAAACGAATCTAACTAAACAGAATTTTATATGCCGACCCTACGCCCACTCCCGCACTGTGTTTGGTTAGCAGAGGGACCACACAGCATGAGGAAGTTTGAGAATTTTCTTGAATGAAACTCTTGGGCTCGTTTGCATAAAAAGCAAAAGAAACCTCATGTTTAAACAATTGTATCATGCTGAGTTATCTCCATACACAAACTTCATGACTGAATATTTGCCCTTATTTTGGGGATAAATGAAGAAGCTAGAACGACATATGGCTATTTTCTGAGTCACTAAAAGTCGCCCTCCCTCCTGAAATGGCCACATTTTCTGCAATGGTTTCACAATCTAGCAGAAATAGAACCGACCATGTCATTAGAGAGACTGGGAAGAAAAGTTGTTTTTTAAATACCACTCAGTCCCTCCCTAGCTCTCTCCTCTCACTGAACCAAGCTCTGCCCTCAGTCATTCAAGCCTAGCTAGGTTCTTTATGTCAGCAGTTCTCAACCTGTGGGTCAAGATACCCTGCATATCCGATATTTACATTACGACTCGTAACAGTATCAAAATTGCAGCTATGAAGGAGCAGTGAAAATAAGTTTATGGTTAGAGTCACCACAACACGAGGAACCACGTTAAAGAGTTGCCATATTAGGAAGGTTGATCACCACTGTCTTAGGCTCTCATACTCCAAGCAGTACAATAGCCAAAACGTTAGGAAAAAAGAAATGACAGTGTTCCTGGTTCAAATCAGTCCATGGAGGGGAAGGGGGCTGCCTAAGACAAGCTGACACCTCAGTCTTTGTGTGATAATATAAATGTCATCTGTGATGGACCCTGGAAGGAGGCGACCCAAGGACTTCATGTTCTCAGTCACTGTCTGCGTGCCGCGCAATCACGCTTAGTGCGTGGGTACTTCTGTCGCTGGATGCAATGGGTTGTGGCTGGATGGTGGCCCTGAGTTCTGTCCCCAATGCTGCAGACAGGGAAAAAGAGTTTAGGGCTGGGGGCAGCTCAGATCATAGAATGATTGCTTAGCATGCAGGGAGCCCTGGGTTCAATCCTCACCGCTTTAAGCAAGACACCGCACACACCTGTAATCCCAGCTCTCAGAACGTGGAAATCAGAGCATCAAAGGACAAGGCCATCCTCAGTTACACATCTAGTTCCAGGTTGGGCTGAGCTACTTGAGAATCTCTTAACAACAACAACAACAACAACAACAACAACAACAACAACAGTTCCCGTTTAAACTGAGTATGATGGTGCATTCCTTTCATCCCAGAATTCCAGAGTCAAGAGGCAGGCGGGTTTCAGGGAATTCCAGATCAGCTTGATCTACACAGTGAGTTCCAGGAGAAAGAAAAGGTTGCAGTTTTGTGAACAGTTGCCACGTCTTCTCTAATCGCAGCACATAGACTATGGCAGAAGGACCAAGAGGGGATCACACTGGAATGCTCTGAGTCAGAAACACCAAAAATAAAAATATTCCAGTGTAGGGGATCACACTGGAATGCTCTGAGTCAGAAACACCAAAAATAAAAATATTCCAGTGTGCGTGCGCGCATATGTTACATATTAACTTGTAGTAAATACAACACTCACCCACTGGATTTTTTGTTTTGTTTTGTTTTGTTTTTTTGAGACAGGGTTTCTCTGTGTACTCCTGGCTGTCCTGGAACTCACTCTGTAGACCAGGCTGGCCTTGAACTCAGAAATCCGCCTGCCTCTGCCTCCCAAGTGCTAGGATTAAAGGCGTGCGCCACCACGCCCAGCTACACCCACTGGATATTTAAAGCACCCTCTCCTAGCTGTTTTCTTTTCTTATTTCTTTTAAGATTTATTTATTTAGCCGGGCGTGGTAGCACACGCCTGTAATCCCAGCACTTGGGAGGCAGAGGCAGGTGGATTTCTGAGTTCGAGGCCAGCCTGGTCTACAGAGTGAGTTCCAGGACGGCCAGGGCTACACAGAGAAACCCTATCTCGAAAAAACAAAACAAAACAAAACAAAACAAAACAAAACAAAACAAACAAACAAAAAAAAAAACCAAAGAATGTGAAGTGAGGGAAAGGGAGCTGGAGATTTGGTTCAGCAGTTAAGAACACACTGGCTGTTTTTCCAGAAGTCCCGGATTCAATTCCCAGCACCTACGTGGCAGCTCACTATTGTCTGTAACTCCAATCCCAGGGGATCAGACACCCTCACACGGGGCATGCATGCACACAAGCAAAAGACCAATGCACATAAAATAAAAATGCATCATTAAAAAAATAGTTAAAAAATTTAAAAGGAAAGACGGAAAGAGACGTGGGGGCTTTAAAAAAGAATGTGAAACGATGTCTGTGTATTTTGGCTTTTCCAAGTTTGTTTTCTATCTGATCGTGGCAAGGATCTCGGACCGTTGACTCTGAGTCTCTACCTTCCACATCAACAGCTCTTATGCAGGCGTATTAGTTATCCTAACAGAAAAGGGTGCACTTCACGTGTACAGCCAGGCTATTGTCACAGCGGGAGGACGATCTGCCCAAGAAGCTGTCTCTGCTGTAGACCGTCACTTACCCCAGCCCTTTACCACTGCCGCTTCCTATCCAGTTTTGGTGAAGCATTGAGACTGAAGAAACACCACCTAGAATGTAAGCCTCCCTCTCTGCTTTAAAACAATCCCTTCCATTCCTGTCTAGTGAAAAATAATCTACCTGCTTCTTCCTGTTTTCAAAGGGGCTCTGGTTGCATTCCCATTTCTAAATAATTTTATCGATCATCATCCCAGATGCCTAGACATCATAGCTCCTGAGACAAAGCACGTGCTGGTGAGGGCAGCGAGGGTTGAATACCCCTGAAATTAAGCACTTGGAAGCATGGGCAAGAGGATGGGAAATTCCAGCCCAGCCTGCACTACATAGCAAGATCTTGTCTCAAAAAAAAAACCATCCAAACAAAAATCATGGGGCATCCATGACTTGGTGTAGGAGTTCAGACTGTTCTTACAGAGGACCCAGGTTTGATTCTCTGAACTCACATTAGAAAGCTCACACCTGCCTGTAACTGCAGCCCCAGGGATCCACTGCCTCCACCTTCCGAGATGCAGAGGCTCTATGGGCACCACCACCCGGGTACACATATACAAACTCACACACATACAAGTCCCCCCCCCCTTTTTTTTTTTTTTTTTTCTTGGTTTTTCGAAACAGGGTTTCTCTGTGTAGTCCTGGCTGTCCTGGAACTCACTCTGTAGACCAGGCTGGCCTCGAACTCAGAAATCCTCCTGCCTCTGCCTCCCAAGTACTGGGATTACAGGCGTGCGCCACCACGCCCAGCTACAAGTCCCTTTTAAAAATTCTACACAATTAACTATTAAGAGTGGGGACTGAACTCTAGCCCTTGCGAGCATGTGCCAGCCTGAGTTAATCCCAAGCACAGGGAGCAAAGTGGTCAGAACGTACGAGGGACTAGTCCACGCTGGGAAACCTAGCATAGAAGTTCTCAGAACACCTTTAAAATGTGAGCTTCTCCGTGTTTATCTCTGTAGTATGTAAGGAGGTGCGCACTCATGGAGTAAAGAAGGTGTTAGGCTGCCTGAAGCCAGGCGGTTGGGAGCTGCCTGGTGTGGGGACTGGAGACAGGAGGCTCTTCTCTGTGAGGCCAGCGCCCTTCTTCAGCTGCCGAGCCCCCAGAATACATTTCTGAGAAATTTTCATTAGAAAATTGCCAGGCGTGGTGGTGGTGTACACCTTGTGATCAGGAGGCAGAGGTGGGCAGATCTCTGTGAGTTCGAGGTCAACCTGGTCCACAGAGTGAGTTCTAGGACAGCCAGGGCTACACAGAGAAACCCTGTCTCAAAATAAAATAAAACAAATGAACAAAAAAGAAACAAACAAACAAAAAAGCACACGTTTAGTTAAATACATTTATCTTTAAATATTAATATCAAGTCAGTTCTCCGCAATTCCTGCCTCTTTCTTCGTTTGCAAATGTGTGTGGAAACCATTGCCAGCCTTTGGCTACCCAGGCTCTCTAGTGAAAGCCCCCCCTTCTCGTTCTTGCTTTACCTTCATAAGTGGACATGAGGCGTAATCCAGAAGAGAGCCTGTCTCCCACTGTCAGTCTCCTGAAAGACTTTTCTGGAGCCTAGATAGTAAACAAATCTAGAATAAAAACCACCACATGCCGGGAGAGAAAAAGAGATGAGAGTCACTAGGTGAGTCATCTGGTCACCATGGGAATGAGAGTTAACCAGATTGTCCCTAAATTTTCTCCCCCATAAAGGAGCATAATATACTCCTCTCTTGTTCTTCTGCAGAGGCAGGAAATAATCTGTGCCGATGCTTATGTAACAGTAACTCTGCGAGTACTAAAAAAATGATGTTGAAAGCGGAGCCTTAGCTTTGATGATGGAAGGAAAGACAAACACCAGGCATCTTGGAAGCAATTCGTAACCATATTTAAGAACTAAAATCAGGACATATCTTTTGGCATATGATCTGACACATGGTTTGACCACATGACAGAATATTTGAATTAAGAGGGGGGAAAGAAAAAGGTCCTGAAAAATCCAGGACATGTGGTTGCCATGGCAATGAGGAGCCATAGGGAGGCCTTGGGCCACGAAACCATGAAAAGACAGGCTTGAGTTGGCAAGCTCGGGAAACTATTTTGCCAGCGATGTGCAGGACGGTTTGGAACCAACCAATGTGGAAGACCAAAAAGCCATGCAGAAAGAAATTGTCCTGATGTGAGGGTGAGGTAGGGGGAATAATCACGTCACCCCACACACACACACACACACACACTTTAGAAAGGTGCTTCTGCCCACTCTGGGAAATCCAGGCAGTCCCAGGTTTACATCAATGTGTGGGACAGAGGGGGGCTGGATACGAGACACTGCGAGCCATCATGTCCTGGTAAGCCTGGAATCTACCCTCCTCAGTGTCCCAGGCGCATTGAGTAAAAATCACCTCATCTCCAGACCAAAGGGGTCTCCCTGAAAGCACCCTGATAGAAACACCAGCCAGCCTCTGTCAGGGGCCTAAGCTGAATCTTGCTTTCCTGAGGTTGCCCCCTGCCTCCATCTTGCTCCAAGTAAATTAAAGCCACCCTGTCCAGCGTGCTCAGGAAAATCTCCTGTTTTATTTTGTTTTCATCCTCAGATCTCTTTGACAACACAGTCCCGAAGGCACCCCACCCCCACCCCCGGGAGTTCTTTCGTTAACTTTCAGAACAGAAATGGTTTTCTTTTTTCAAATGAACCAGCCCAAAGGAAAGTATCAAAAGTAAGTATACCAGGACTGAGGACTGGACTCAGAAGAAGCAGACTGAAAAGTTTAATCGTTTTTATAGGTGCACAGGTTCTCATGTCAAATTAATAAATCCCATATTTCTTACACGTTGATCACGGACCGGAACACAGCATTTCTCTTACTCCTGTTCAGCCCTTTAAGACCTCCAGACCTCTAAATTCCATGCAGCGCCCATCACATGCTATTGAGTTGGCATGTTTGCAAATTGCATGCAGTGAGATTTTTCCATACCAACAGCCCTGTCTCGGATTCCCCAGCATCACGACCAAAGGAGTATTGCTTGCACATTTTCTCCTCTTCTCATTGAGTTCGGTGTGGCAGCCTGCATTCCTCAGCACAGGCTACAGTCGGCATGGTAACTAGTTAGCAGTGAGCCGCCGCACTTGCCTTCTGCCAGACTTCAATTTCTTCCTAAGAGTCCCTTTTGGGGGAAAGGGTGGGTGTTGGGATTGGGGAGGGGGGGTGCCGGTATAGGAAGTAGTGAAAAGAAGACGGAGCAAGAATTAATTGGGTTGGGCCAGGAGCGGGGGATGGGCCGAAGAATGACTTAAACGCGCTTTTTTAAAGAGTTATCTGGTCCACCCAGGGCGTTGGTGCTAAATTACAAGGGCAGGGGGGGAAAAAAAAGTCCTAATTGGGGTGTGGAGGCAGTGACAAAGAAAGCTTGTCCGCGCCCGGAATCCGCACTGTTGATAGCGCAGGTAGCTCAAGGCGGTGCGAGTGATTGCTGTTGACTTTGCGTAATTGCAGGGGAGGAGAGCGGGGGAGCTGGGACGGGCGGGGCTCCACCCAGTGGGGTGGTAGACAGACACAGACGAAACCTTGCAGGGGCTAAACAAACTGACTGACAGAGCTCCCGGCCTGTTATTAAAAATCTGGCAAAATGTTCATCTCTTGACAAAAAATGTAGGGAGACTAGTAATGCATAGCTTTATCCCACGTTGGATTTTAAAATGGCTAATGCCAAGTTGTCTGTCAAAGTTAATAGGGCATTGCTGCTGCTTATGGAACAAAAAAAATTCTTATACATGTTATTCATTTATTCATTGCTAAAAAAATCATGTATCTGCTAAAAATTTCATTTAGGAAAAAAGGTTCAGACGTGATTAAACCTTGATTTTTATTTTTTATTTTTTTATTTTTTTAAGCGCTGGGAATACAAGCAACTTTTTCTCTCGTTTTGGGGGGTAATAAAAGTCACACTTTGATTAAAATGGTAAATACTTCATTCCTTGACAATAGATTAAAACCTGTATCCATGATTTCACTAAAGGGACATTAAACCTGCAATTATTGATTATATCTTTTTAACTTCTTTTGTATCAAGAAGTATGTTAAATAGTTAATTGTTAAGTAGATAGCTCTGTGGTCATGGGAATTAATCAATATATTGACTTTGCTATTTCACATGTTGATTTAACTGTTTCTCCTCCGCTCTTCAGGAAGCCTTCATGGGTGTTGCTCTACACAAACTATCTTTTATTCTAAGCTTTGCACACCCAGAAGAATCTGTGAACCTGTGAATTATCCTGCTCTTTGTCAAATGTGTCTGGTGTGTATGTGTGTGTGTGGGGGGGGAGCTATTTCTTTTCTTATTGTCTACATTCCAAGGCTTGTAATTATACAGGATTTAAAAAAAATTCCCAACCAGGTTGGGGGGGGGTCGTAAACCTTTCTAATATGTTTTATTCCCTAGTTTACTTTTTTTTTTATTTATTAGTTTAGAATTTCTGTTAGTTTGGGGTGTTGAGAGTTTAGTTCAGTGCTCTGGTTCCCCCGCACAAGTTCAAAAAAAAACCAAAACAAAAAAAAAATATTTTTTTAATTATCCTCCAGAAAATTCCTGAAGGTTCCCTAAAAGATCTCACATTTTCTCTTCTACGTCTGAATTTTTTCTTTTTTTCTTTTTTCTTTTCTTTCTTTCTTTTTTTTTTTTTCTTCAGTACAATCAGTAAGTTGATAAGGTTGATAGAGATACTTTGCTCCTGGTCCCTAATAAACAGTTTGGTTTGGTGGTCCTCCCCTCCCCCTTGATTCTCAGGGCACCAATCAATCTACCAGCTCTTTGGAAAACAGAGACACCTGAAGCCTCCGCACGGGGGAAATACACAAACGTTCTTCAACTGCTGAGAAACAAACACGCAAATAGGAGACGGGCCGACTGCCCGCGGCTCCTGTTTGCTCGCTGTGAGCTCATTACTTCGGCTGGGAAAGTCACTATATGAATTAATAGCAGATATCTCCGCTGAAAATGAGTGTTTACCAGTTTAGGGCTGGGGGAATTTTGGCAAAGACCTGGCTTTTTGTCTGCCTGCCTCCTTTTTTTTTTTTTCTTCTTCTTCTTTCTTCTTTTTTTATTTTTATTTTTTTACTTTTGGTGTGTGTATCCCTGAGGTGTGTAATTAAAGTAAGGGAATTTGCACATAGTACTTTGGGGGTTTAATGAATAGAAAACACAGGATATTCCAGCAATCTGGTGCCTAATGTCAGAGTGTGCATTCCCTGTGTGAGGTATCACAATAATAGGGCTCTGTGATAATCAAAGCTCCTGCAATCCCATGCAAAGAGAAAGAAAAGTGACAGCGTTTGTTCCTAAATTCCAATACAAAATACATGAAAAAGAGCAATTTACATTTAAAACAGACAGACTTTGAACTTGAACATACTCTCAGAATTAACGGCTGTTAAATCAGCCCACTTTGCTGAATATTGAAATCCCTTCAGGACAAAGATCTTGGCTGCTGATATCAGGTTACATTACAAAACTGAATACACAATATTAAATGGTTCTAATCACAACTACACTGGCCTTACTGTTGCAATTCTGAACAGCTCAAAACCTACAAATGAACTTTTAAACCTCTGGAGTCTTGGCAAGAGGAGTAAAAAGAGTAATCAGTGTTTATTAAGCACCAGTTATATGCCAAATGCATTTATTAAGCATCTGTTATATGCCAAATACTTTTGCATGTCCGTCAATTTGAATATTTTACAAGTAGAGGACTCTAGTATAATCACTGTACAAAAGTAATGATACTCCTACGTTTTTGTCAGAAAATAATATAGTCATGGGGATATAGCTTGATGGGACAGGGCTTGTCTAAAAGGTAGGAAGCCCTGAGTTCCATTTCCAGTGTGAAGAAAAAGTTAAATTAGGTAGATAATCTACCAAAGACCGTATTACTAACCTAACATATAGGTCCACAGGGAACAATACCTAGTCGAAGTGACCACACAGGGAGAGCCTTAGCCATTAGCCAGGCTCTATAGTAGTTCCTTTGTCGGCTTTGTTTTGTTTTGTTTTTAGTTTTTGTATGTTTCTCTGTGTAAGCCCTGACTGTCCTGGAACTCACTCTTTAGACCAGGCTGACCTCAAACTCAGAAATCTGCCTGCCTTTCCTTTCCAAGCTCAGGGACTAAAGGTGTGCACCACCAGCTCCAGGTGTTGCTGTTGTTTTAAATATAGTCTAGATAGTTAATAGCCTCTCTAGTCCATGGTGTACTGAAACTCACTATGCTGGCCTCCAGCTCACAGATGTTCTCCTGCCTCAGCCTCCCAGTGCTAAAATTACAGGCATGAACAACCACTCCTGGTTCAGTTTTCTTATATAAAACTTATTCCAAGAGAAATGAAAATCTCCTTTGTCCCTCATCCCCAGTCCTGACCTTTTGGTGAGACAATGTATCCCAGGAGTTGATCCTGACCTCCTTACTACTCTACCTCCTGAGTGCTGGGATTACATGTTTGTGCCGCCATGTTGGTTTATGTGACAGAAGATTGAACCCAGTGCTCCAAGTGTGCCAGGAAAGCACGCTGTCAATTCTTTCTTATGGGCAAGATTTATTTCAGTTTCTAGGGCTGAGAATAGAACCCAGGGCCTTGTGGCCACCAGCCGAGCGCTCTGCAGCTCAGCTATGCACTCAGCACCTTGAGTACAGTTTATATCCGCTTTGTGAAACAAGCCAGGCCAGCCGAGGTGATGACCTCTGGTAGAGTTTTGTTTTGTTTTGTTTTTGTGGAGACTTGAGGTTGCATTTCCAGTACCCACCTATGGCTCTGATAATTACCTGTAACTCCAGCTCCAGGGGCTATGACACCTTCTCCTGGCCTCTACAGACACCAGGCATGCCAATGGTTCATAGGCACACACTTATGTAAAGCATCAATGCACATTAACCACATAAAAGAGTCAGTAGGTGGCTCAGCTGGCAAAGGTGCTATGCCAAGCCTTAAGACCCACAGAGTGGAGGAGAGAAGCACACATACAAACGGCGTGAGTGTGCGTGCATGCGTACATGTGCACGTATGTGCGTATGTGTATCAGATATTTTTCAAAATACCAAATTCTCCCTGTTGCACTTCCTGTGTTCCAGTTCCCTGGGCCATCAGAGAAGCAGCTCCGCCTTCAAATAAAGATGGGCCATGAGCTTTTAATAGAGAGCAGGACACAGATCTTCAACAGAATCACGGGACGGTGCTATGACCACAGCCAGAGACCGGAACATGGCCCCAGAATTAAGGCACTGACATAGGAAGAGCAGACTTCACCTTGTCAGGCCCCGGCTCTACCACGTGTACACTGAATGGCCATCCCGGACTGACTACAGGGCCTGCTTCTGATTCAAAAGTCTACACTTGGTTAATGACCAGAGAGCCAGCAATAGGAGGCTGACTTAATCCACAAATAGGAGAATTCCTGCAGGATAAGCTTTAGGTAAATACCCACCTTGTGTTGGCCACACAAAAGCCTAGGAAACACAGTCCCCGTGAAGTGATTGCAATGTACCACACCTTCCCCGCAAGGACATTTCTTGACAGCATCCATGCACTAAATCCTCAGGTTTAATTGTTTTTCTCTCTAAAAGATTTTCTCTCCTGCCTACTCCTTCCCTAGCTTTTCATCTTATCCTGGTCTCTTGGGGACCCTACCCTGTCTTTTCTCAAAAACCTCTAAAGAACCATGGAGAGTCCACGCACGTGTGCATGGGGGGAGGGGTCACCATCTTAATGCATGGCAAGGAAGAAGAAAAAAATGCATGTGAGCTCTTCGAGGTGTGTGCATGCCTGTGTGTGTGTGTGTGTGTGTGTGTGTGTGTGTGTGTGTTTGTGCGCGCACGCGCGCGCGCGCTCATGAGTGTGTCTTATCATCTTCATCAAGATGTAAAAGCATTTAAACATCAAGATTTTAAAGGTAGGTGTAACGGTGCGTGCCTCTAACCCCAGTACTGAGGAGTTGAAATAGGAGTTTCCTTTCATTCAAGGCTAGCCTGAGCTATGGAGGGAGACCCTGTCTTAAAACAATGACAACAAAATAACAACATTTTAAACTAAAATGCATTTGGGAGTATTATTATTTTGTGTGGTGCAAGTATGGTACATGTATTCTACATGTGTAAGTCTGGGAACAACTTCTTGGAAACTGTTTTTCTCCTTCCAAGGTGGTATCAAACTGAAGTTGGCAGGTGCTTCTCTTTCCCCCCTACTTGAACCAACAAGGAAATTTTGGGGGAAGTTTATGAAGGATAAAGCTGTATATATTCTGATTCCACCAGGTCTCTACAATGTGGGTCCTGCCACAGAGTCAGTACCCTCACCTGTCTCAAAAGTCCAGTTTTCTCTTTACTCTGCTCAAATTGTGCTTCACCCATGAGTACCTCTCTAAGCTCCTCCAATCCCTGTCTCTTCTCTCATTACACTGCGTTACTAGCAAAAAGTATCTCTCATTTCTGGTTAAATTAGGTAGAACGATCTGCCCTTCCACAAGTGAAAGTGCCTGCGAATAGAACAATTCTGCTGGCTGGCCTGGCGCTAGACACTTGGGCGGTACAGTCCCTATCGGACATGAGCCCCCACCGCCCCGAGTCCCAGTGTCACCAAGTAACATAGACTTTACTCGCAAGAAAGAGTACAGACTAGGGCGGAAGCTTTCCACCCTTGGCTCGTCGCCTTACTCCATCCCTCCTCCGCTTGCTCTCCTCAGCGACTCCTGCACCCTTCTCTTGACTCCTTAACATGCTGGGCTTTTTATCATTCAGTTACTTTCCATTTCATCCCGGTATTGAAGCACCTCGAACCTCCATATCTGACTCCCATACATCGGACTCATCAGTACCAGCCTTAATCCTTTATTAGACTTTGAATGGACCGTTGGGCCCCCAACCAAGCAAGGCCAGTCTTCCCATTTGGGCACCACATCACACCTTGCTCTCCTATTGCATCTGCTCGACCCTTGCTAAAACGCATCTGATTTCCTTCACCTAAAAACAAAGTCAAAGCTTCGTAATGGCTCAGCAAATAAAAGCATTTGCTGAGCCGGGGCGGGAGCATGCCTTTAATCCCAGCACTTGGGAGGCAGAGGCAGGCAGATTTCTGAGTTCAAGGTCACCCTGGTCTACAGAGTGAGTTCCAGGACAGCCAGGGCTACACAGAGAAACCCTGTCTCGAAAAACCAAAAAAAAAAAAAAAAAAAAGCATTTGCCACCAAGGCCTAATCTCATGAGTTTGACCCATGGAACCCACAGCAGAGAGAACTGACTCTTGAAACTTGGGTTTTACTGTTGTTTTTTTGTTTGTTTGGTTGGTGTTTTGTTTTGTTTTGCTTTGTTTTGTTTTGTTTTGAGATAGGGTTTCTCAGTGTAGCCCCAGCTGTGCTGGAACTCACTCTTATAGAGATCCTCCTGGCTCTGCCTCCCAAGAGCTGGGACTAAAGGCATGTGCCAGCACGGTCAGACTGAGACTTATTTTCTGAGTGGCACACATTTACTGTGGCATGTGTGCCTTTTGCCAACAAAATTCCTCAGAGAAGTTATGAATGTCTGATCTGCGGTTATATGGTGGCTATGAATATCTCCCATTCTCTTGAAGTACACACCTGTTCCTCCTACTTCCTTTCTATGAACATTCCAAGGACCTCGCCTTGACCATCTCATTGTCAGTCTTATGGCCTAGACGGTTCCTCTGTCCCGTCTCTGGGGTGGTTTCTCTCCATCTCCCTGCCTCAGCCAGGAATACCTAGAAGCAAAGGGCTCAGACTTCTTTCCCTCACTATGCTGGGTCATTAGAGAACCCCATTAGTCACATTTATTTATTTATTTATTTATTTATTTATTTATTTATTTATATAAGGTCTTTCTGTGTAGCCTTGGCCATTTTAAAATGCATATTGTAGACCTGGATGCCTCAAACTCACAGTGATCCCTCTGCCTCCAAAGTACTGGAATTAAAGGTGTATGCTTCCCACATGTGGGGATTAAAGGCTTACGATTCCTGGTTAGTCACAAAGCTTTTTTATCTCTTCCCTGTGGTCCAGGTTGGCATCTCTCCTCTACATGGTTCCTACTCTGGGTTTCCACTGTGAAACCAGAAGCTAGACTCCTTATTCCTCTCCAGTTATGGTAACTGGGCTTCCTTCTTACACCTTAACTTAATATCACAACCCCCATAAGCCTGAGGGCCTACAATGCTCACACGTGGGTTTCTATCCATATGTCCTTATCTTTTTGTTTTGTTTTGTTGGTTTTTCGAGACAGGGTTTCTCTGTATAGCCCTGACTGTCCTGGAACTCATTCTGTAGACCAGGCTGGCCTCAAACTCAGAAGTCCACCTGCCTCTGCCTCCCAGAGTGCTGGGATTACAGGCGTGCGCCACCACGCCTGGCTCATAAATCCTTATCTTGATCCCAGACGACACTCCTAACGCTGCCTACCTGCTGAACCTTGATTCTTTGTATGGGAAGTGGTAGGGGAAAAAACAAACAAACAAACAAAACCCAAGAAGACAAGGACAACTTGTGACTGCTGTGTTCAGCCTCAGTGACACTAACTGCCATGGACTGTCAGTTGTCACTTCTGGTGAAAAAGCAAAAGGTTCCATCTTGCATAGCCATTGAGAAGTCATTACTTTGGCAAATTCATTTTGGCCTAAACAAGGCTTGATCTTTAATATTGTAAACCAGAAATACCATGTGTGTCTCTGTGTGTGTGTGTGTGTGTGTGTGTGTGTGTGTGTGCATCTGAGGATTTACTCACTTGTATGTACCATAGTTTCCTCTTCAGTCAAAAAGGAATGAACACAGTGGTTGTCTTATAGAATGAAAATTATGAGAGTCACCTGTTTTCTATGGTGTCTGGCAACCACAAAGACCTCAGCACACACACACATTGAAACCTGTTCCCCACCCCAGCATAACTGTAGCCATTTTATTCCATGCTCACCAATGATTTCATATTGTTGCTGTAATATACCTGCCAGTCATTGGCACAGAAAAATAACTTGACTCAGAGCAGGTTCATGCTGACTAAATACCCTGTTGTGTTCTGTTTGTTATGAGGTTCATTAATCTTACAAAATTCCACAACTATAAATCTCACTTAGGACCCATCAAATTAAAGGTCAATATGAACTGCCATGTCGAAAATGGCTTGAGTCAGGGCTGACCACTGGACCACACTTCCAGCACCTGCATATAAGCTCATTGTAGTTTTTTGCAGTTTTAGCCTTTAGAATCTGATCCTGAGAGATGTCCTGTGCCCAGCTTTGAGCTGTGGCCTTGATCAATCAATCTTTGGGTGTGCACTCAGGAAACCATCCCTGTTTAACTGAGTTTGGAGTTCGTGTGGTTTACGGGGTGACTCCTGGACCCCAACAATATCAAATGAGTCTTCCTTCAAGCAGCTCACTAGTCAGATGCACCAAGACCACGCCACACACCACCACGGACGTCAACAGAACGTCAGTGTTGTTGTAGGAATGCAAATACCCCAAGCCCCACCCGTAGCAGGTTCTCCCTCTAGAACCAAGGATTGCCAGCTTCATCGTGCTCAAAAGCTAGGACAGTAATGGAAAGTAAGAAATGACCCTGCAGATGAATAAAATTCCAGAAGTCTGAAGGCAAGTTCAGTTCTCTCATTTTCAGTGCACACACGGGAGGCAAAGGCCAGGCTTTAGACGCTGCAGCTGAGTGACTCTGTCCCACCTTGGCCAGAGCGATTTTCTTCAAAGGAAACATCTGAGCCAGTCACTCTTTGAAAACTGCACATTGTTCTTAGAAGACAAAATCCTCCACCTACTAGTTAGTTCTACAAAGGTCTGGCTCCTTCGACCCCGGTGTAGAGTATGAGGATCTGATAAGGCGGACCACACACTTCCATGCCTGAATCCTCCTCCCCTGCTTTCCAGCTCTGAGGATTTACTCACTTGTATGTGCCATAGTTTCCTCTTTAGTCAAAAAGGAATGGAGATAGTGCTTATCTTATAGGATGAAAATTAAGAGTCACCTGCTTTCCGTGGTGTCTGGCAACTACAAAGAACTCAATAAACATTATCTTTTATTATCTGCAACCTCTCTGGGCCAGCCACCCCGGCTTTCTTTCCATCCCTTAAATAGGCTACAATCCGAGATCTTGCCAGTGTGACTTCCAGGCCCAACTGCTTATCCTGTCTGAAGGATTCCCCTTATCCGCTAAGCATCCGGTCTCTTAGACCTAGGACTACTTTCCCTGACCCATAACCCTGCAATCAAAATTCTTCTTGGGGTCTGTACCTGGCTCAATGCCAGTCTCCTTAGAGATCATCTACACCGTGGATACATTTCACCCAGAGCAATGTAGGCCTGCAGGCACCCCACCCAGATTTCTTTAAATGAACACTTAATTGTTGCTAGACCCAGCCTGGAGAGTCCTCCGCCACATGTTGTCTTCAGAGGACCAAGCTAGGAGAAAGTGGCCTTGGGGACTCTCTCACCATCCTGGGGCTGACCAACCCCCTTCTGATTAACACATTCTTTCTTTGTATGTGCTAATGAGTTGAGTTTGCCCAGGTTTCTAGGGCCCTAAGACAACTTTGTGTCCTATGCTCCATTTCAGTCTATTGTTTTTTAGGTTTTTCTCTCTAAGGGCCTCTGGTTTCAACTCTTCCTGGTTTGGGGCTACCGGGGACACCTGAGGGCAGGGCCTTTGTACCCGTGTTGTTGACTTGCACCTGGGCCAGCATTCCACCTACCAGGGGGGACACCCTGGGGCTGTTAGGTATTTACTCACCTTTAAACTCTACTTTGCACTCTGAACTTCTATTTCAGTCTGAGAGGCATGTGCACCTTCCTCCCTTGGCTTCTCCCAGGGATGGTGGAGTCCTTACAAAGACCCACTGCTCTTTATCCAGAACCTTCCATGACCATACTGTACTGCTGACCTTTTGTTTTGCTTTTAATGTATTTTCTTATTTTATGTTTATGACCTTTTGCCTGTCTGTATGCCTGTGCTCTGGGTGCATGAAGCGACCCAGGAAGCCAGAAGAGGGTGTCTGGCACAGAAGTTACAGACAGTTATGAACTACCTTGTGGGTGCTGAGAATCTAGGTCCTCTGGAAGTGCTTTTCACCACTGGCCATCACTCTAGTTGCCCCAAACATTCCTATTTTACCTCTGACCAATGAAATACACAACACTATTCTCACCATGGGGAAGTATCACTCTACCTTAGACAGACAATTCCAACTGGGTTCATGGATGAGAGTTATGAACACAGATAGCCTTAAACAGTAAAGTAAGTGAGACACCTTCGATATTTCTAGGTAAAGGGGACTCCTATAGCTCCAATATTGTTCTACTCTCAAAGGCTGATGCTTTCAAAAGCTGGATGTCGAACCGGGCGGTGGTGGCGCACGCCTGTAATCCCAGCACTTGGGAGGCAGAGGCAGGCGGATTTCTGAGTTCGAGGCCAGCCTAGTCTACAGAATGAGTTCCAGGACAGCCAGGGCTACACAGAGAAACCCTGTCTTGAAAAAATAAAGCTGGATGTCAACAAATAGAATTGGGCTACGTCACACATCCTGAGCCCCTGGACATCTGCAAAGCAGCGCTCAGGGCTTTGATATTATTTCCACAGTGTAAAGACATAGTTTGGGCCAAAGATGTGAGAGGTAACACCACAGTTGAAGGTTACACTTAGCAGGAAGGTTGGAGAAAGCTTCTCCCTGGTGTATTTCTTGTCCTTTATTTTTACCCAGATCCTAGACTTGTGGTGAATTCAGATAAGCTCTTGACCTTTCTGGGTGATTATCCAAAGTCAACCTTCCTGTGTCTGAGGGTCACCTGTAACTCATTAATCTCAGTCCAGTATTGTTTTGCAGGGATGTCTGTTCCATTTAAGATAGAGAACTCCTATGCAGATGACATGGTGGGTTAAGGCACTCACCTTTCATCCCTGGATGGCTTGGGTTCAAACCGGAACTCAATTCTGTATGTGTCAGGATTACATTTGATATATTCTCTCTTCCCAGGAGCCATTTGTCTAAGGGACTTGAATGCCTAAAAGGATGTTGCACACATCAGCATCCACTTCAGGGCCTATACAGGACATAGAATGGCCCAGAGGCTACTGGATCGGGACTGGAGAGGACAGGACTCTTTAGGGAGTCTTGCTGAACACGAGTTTCAGAGGAGGCTGATAGGGTTTTTGGCCACCATTGGTGCTGCACATGAAAACTAGGCCTCGATCCCTGTTCAATGGAGACAAACTGCTCTGTATCCAGAACCTTCCATGGTCATACTGTACTGTGGATCCTTGAGCAGTATTCTTGATTCTTAATTTCATTTTCTTTTTTTTTTTTTTTTTTTTTTTTTTTTTTGCTTTAAGATAAGAGTTTCAGGTATCCCAGGTTGGCCTATAACTGGGGATGTCCCAAGAATGACCTTCAGCTTCTAAGCTTCCTGAATTCACTATGTGATTGCTGCAAGTCTACTCCGAGCTTGGTGTGTGCTGGGTAAGCACTATACTAACTGAGATACAACGCAGCTATTTTTTTTTTTTTTTTACAAATTTTACTTCATTTCATTTTTAAATTCAGTGTGCATGGGTGCATGTATGTGAGCACACATGACCAGAAAGGCCAAAGGCCTAGGGCTGCCTAGAGCCGGAGCTCCAGGAGGCAAAGCTGCTACTTCCTGGAAACAGCACTAGGTTCTCTGCAAGAACAACACTACATGGGTTTTGTTTTGTGTTTCTAGTTTTCTTGTTTTTTTTTCCCCCTTTGGTGTTTCGAGACAGGTTTCTCTGTGTAGCCCTGGCTGTCCTGGAACTCACTCTGTAGAAGAGGTTGGCCCTAACTCACAAGTATCTGCCTGCCTCTGCCTCCTGAGTGCTGGGACTAAAGACGTGCTCCATCACTGCCCGGCCGGAGTAAGTGCTCTTAACGGAACCCTCTCTCCAGCCTCTTATTTTGTTTATAATTTATACTTCCGAACATCCTTTTATAGGCTGTTTAGCTTCACCCCTTCTTCCATCAGGAAATACAAATGTACATCATCTGAGCAAGACTCTGAAATATGGATTCTAGAAGAAAGTGACACCCAGGTTTTTGACCTGACCAGGCCGACCTGGTAGCCCAGTAGATAGCATGCTAGCTGTAGAGTCAGGCGGAAAGAGGGCTCTGAGCCTTCTGCTTCAGGCCTTGGACACTTCCAGCGCCTGCTTCAATAGCTACAGGGTGGAAATCACCCGAACATCTCTGCTGAGTTAGATAAGACGAGGCCATGTAAATACTTGAAACAGTTTCCAGCATGTTCCAGGGGCCCGAGAAGTATGACCTCTCTGATGCTTAATGTCTCTGGCTTGCGATATAGAAACCAAATCTATTAAAAACAAAACAGAATCAGAAAGCCGTGACTACTTCAGTGAACACTGTGTTAGAGGGAAGCAGGTCAGTGCAACAGCTTCCGACCCTTTCTCCTGGCTCAGCTACCTTGCCCTGCCCTGTGGCTTCTGAATCCCAACCAGCTACAGTACAAGGAAGGCCGGAGCAAGGACAGTGTGGGGACACTCCTCCCCCACCCATCATCTTCAAACAACTTCCATGGCTG
The DNA here is from genome assembly GCA_964023405.1 of Apodemus agrarius. Classification (NCBI taxonomy): domain Eukaryota; kingdom Metazoa; phylum Chordata; class Mammalia; order Rodentia; family Muridae; genus Apodemus; species Apodemus agrarius. The sequence goes on from OZ030013.1 coordinate 78,818,226, forward strand.
ACAGAGCTGCTTATCCTCACTGTCAGCCAGGGAAATCAATGCACAGAGCCATTTTTCCTTCACGGAGGAAGTATCCGTATATATGTGTGTGTGAGCACACACACACACACACACACACACACACACACACAATCAGTGACCAGTGTATGTGCACTCTGGACCCACTGCCTGCCTTCTCACCATTTTCTTAGGATCTAAGAACCATTTACACAAGTCTTGTAGCTCTGCCCCCAAGGAAGTGTAAAAGGATGCTTGGCAGTGAGGAAACAGAGATGAACCTAGATCTAAGCTTAACACAAAGACCTGGATCACACGCACTGCGAAGCCGTACGCATTGTGAAGCATTGCAAAGTCTAGCACCTGCCAGCTTGCTTTTTGTTTTTTCATAACTTGAGAACCACAGGTAGCCTCTGAAACCATCCAGTTAGGAGGGCTGGGGGAGTTTGCATTCCCTCCCTAGCTGGAGCACCTCACAAAAAGGACCCAGGATGAATGGAAGGGAGACAGAGACCGCCTGTTGCATCTGGCCGCTGTTACTACTCTTATTTACTGGGACTGGCTTGTAGGAATGAGGGATATTTTCTTTTTCTTTAAAAGAAAAGAAACTTGTTTTAAACCGTCGTAGTGGCTCACTGCTTTAATCCTAGCTCTTGGGAGGCAGAGGCAGGCAGATTTCTGACCTTGAGACCAACCTGGTCTACAAAGCAAGTTTCAGGATATCTAGGATTACACACAGACAAACCCTGTCTTGAGAAAGAACTAAATGAATCAATAAATTAAAATAAATTTTAAATTTAAGTTACATTTATTCATTTGTATGCAGGGGGCAGGGTGTGGGGGTTGGTCACGTGTAGGGTGTGCTTTCTCCTTCCAGAACTTGGGCCCTGAGGATCTAAGTCGGGTCATCCCCCCTCCTTTGTTTTTTAAGATAGGGGTTGGTCTCAAACTCATAGAGATCTGCCTGCCTTTGCTTCCCCAGCCGGAGGCTTAAAAGGAATGCACTACCACCCTCTGTTCTGTTTGTTTATTTTTGAAGTTGGTCTTTTTTTCAAGAAAGGGTCTCCCTGTGTAGCCCTAGCTGTTCTAGAACTCCCTCTGTAGACCAGACTGGCCTTGAACCCTGAGACCCACCTGCCTCTGCCTTCAAGGTGCTGAGATGGAAGACATGTACCATCACAACCCAACAGTCTGCTTTTTGGTTTTGTTTTCTGTTGCCGTTGCTGCTGCTGTCTTATTTGTTTGTTTGTAACAGAATTTAAACAGCCCAGCCTAGCTCAGACGCCTTAAGTAGCCAAGGATAGCCCTGAATTTCTACTTTTTGTTTATGCCTCCTAAATGCTGGAATTCCAGGCATGCACTACCATGACTGGCTAGTGGTTTTTTTGTTTGTTTGTTTGGTTGGTTGGTTGTGCTGGGATTACAGGCGTGCGCCACCATGCCCGGTCACTGGCTGGTTTTTACAGTTTGAAATTGTTCTCAGACAGACTGGTCTACAGAGCTAGTTCCAGGACATCTAGGGCTACACAGAAAAACCCTGTTTTAAACACACACTTAAGGAAAAAAATAGGGGCCAGGTGGTGGTGGCACACGCCTTTAATCCCAGCACTTGGGAGGCAGAGGCAGGCGGATTTCTGAGTTCAAGGCCAGCCTGGTCTACAGAGTGAGTTCCGGGACAGCCAGGGCTACACAGAGAAACCCTGTCTCGAAAAAACAAAAAAAAACAAAACAAAAACAAAAAACCAAAACAAAACAAAAAAAAAAAGAAAAAAAAAAGAAAAAATAAATCTTTCAAAAACAATACATTTCTGTTTGTTTGTTTATTTATTTATTTATTTATGGTCCAAAATTTCTTTTGACCACCCTTCTATTTAAAATTGTAGTAGCGATGAAAAAGAAGACTCATATACTACAGAAAAATTACATGAAATACATTTCAATGTCCAGGAATAAAATTGTGAACATGTGTTCATTTAAATACTATTCATACATCTGGAGTGACTAGACAACAAGAGACCATAAGCCACAAAACCCTTTAAAAAAACAGAACAAAAGACAAAAAACCCAGGAAAGGCACCCCAACCATCCTAGACTGTTCTTCCTTCAGTCAAAAGGAAAGTAGAGATACCCATTCCCCTCGGTGTACCTTGAAGCTTCAGACCCCACAATCCCAATGGTGTGTTTAAGGGCTTTCTCACACAGCTTGATTTTAAGCAGGAATGTTTCACCACTGGATGAAAAGAGCCGGAACTGTAATAGAGAGGCTGAGTTGCCAGAGTTCCTGTGACTAGAACTTCCTGCGGCGCTGCTTCAGCTTGCCTTACGGGATTCACGGAGAGGCTAAGCTCTCTCTCCTAATCCGGCCTCCGTCTTCTTCCAGCTTTTGAGACAGACAGGGCTTCCTAGAGCCCAGGCTGGACTCGAACTCCCTAGCAGCCAAGGATGAACTTGAATTCCTGGTCCTCTTGCTCACCTCCAAAGTGCTGGGTGGCAGACAGGCACCACGATGAGCGGCTCTGTCTCTCCTCTGTCCCTTACCTTAGGTCCCCAGCTCGGTCCCTCAGCTATCAATCCCACTTGTGCAGTCATGTCGAACTTCTTTTCCCATCTCGCCTCATTAAAATGACATCTCTAAAAAATACTAATTAAATTTATATATTTAAAAAAACCTACTCATGCAGGTCCCCCCACCCCAAACAACGGGAGCAGGGACTGTCCCTAAGCCTGCTGCCTACCAGTGGATCCTGCACCCCCTCAATAGACAGCCTTGTCTGGCCTCAGTAGGAGAGGATGTGCCTAGTCCCACAGCCACTTGATGTCCGAGGTGGGGGGGGGGAGGGGGAGGAGTGGGGGATGGGAGAGTGGGAAGGGGGGATGGGAGGACTGATGCCCAGAGGGGAGCTTCCCTTTCTAAGGGAAATGGGGAAAGACTGGGAGGAGAGGGAGGGTTGTTATTGGGTTGTAAAGTGAATAAATAAATAAATTTAATTTAAAAAACCTACATGGTTGATTCCCATATTTAACTGTGGTTCTATGTCCTATCTCAAATTTTCACTCATCCACTGCTCAGAAAGCAAAGCTTCAAGGATGTGTTCTTATCCCATGCTGCTGAGACAGGACTGGACGCTCTTCCCTGTGCTATGATGTAAGTCAGGCCCACTCTCTGCTCTGCCATCTGTACCTTTGTTTTACTTTGGTCTCCTGCTTCGGAATTTAAACTTTCCCCACCATCCTTCAGTAATCAAACAATGTTCATTTTTTTTAATTGAATATAATCTTCATTTACATTTCAAATGGTAAAACCTTTCCCGGTTTCCCCCCTCCCTGAAAACCCCCAACCCCTCCTCCTACCCCACAAAGCTCATTTCTAAAGTCTAATTTCTTTTTTTGTTTGTTTGTTTTAGACAGGGCTCTATCTGGTCCAGGCAGTTTTTTAACTAGTAGTTATTGTAAATATCATCATCATCATCATCATCATCATCATCATCATTATCATCTTATTTTTATATGTATACATGTTCTAGACTAGAAGTGGACCCACCCACTTCAAACAAAGAAAAAAAATCCCTCACAAGTATAGATATGGAATTAATTAATTCCAGTTAATTCCATACATAGAGAAGTTGACAACGAGGAATAGACATCACACTGTATATTAAGCCTTCAGAATTTAATCAGGTCATGACAAAAAAAAAATTGCACCTTTGATTAACATGTACTCCTGCAGTACAGCTCCTGCTTCTAAGAATTCAACCTTCCTTCCTTCCTTCCTTCCTTCCTTCCTTCCTTCCTTCCTTCCTTCCTTCCTTCCTTCCTTGGGTCTTACAACAGGTGGTGGTGGCACACGCCTTTAATCCCAGCACTCAGGAGTCAGAGGCAGGAAGATCTCTGAGTTCAAGGCCAGCCTGGTCTACAAAGTGAGTTCCAGGACAGCCAGGGCTACCTGCCTTTGCCTCTGAAGTGCTGGTATTACAGATGTGAGCCACCAGGCTTGCCTCGCCTTACTTTTTTGAGAAAGCTCAGGAGAACTTCCCATAATGACCCCAACAATTTTTGTGTTCCTGCTACCAGCGCGAAAGCCCCCTTCCACATTCTCATTGGCTCTTCCCTCTCCTCCTTTCTACAGTAGTGGGGAGTTGAGGACTCTCACAGTATTGACCTGTCTTTTCCTGTTTAATGATGCCAAACATCTTTTACACTGTTGGATATTTGTACATCTTCTTGAAAAATATCTATTTAGGGATAGCAAGGGGGTTGAATGGGTAAAAGTGCTTTCTGATGACCTGAATTCAATCCCCAGATCCTACACAACAGTAAAGAACAAAGCTGAGTGTCATTTAGCCTTCACATATACACTGTAGCGCGCGCGCGCGCACGCGCACACACACACACACACACACACACACACAAATTAATTAATTAAATGTAAAAAAGAAATATTTAGTATCCTGATCCATATCTTCATGGAGGTATTTAATACATAACACCTAAAAATAAGACAACATAAATATTTAGGGCCTGGGGATGGAGCTCAATGGTCGATGTCCATCTGCCAATCCCAGGTGAGACTGTAAGTTTGATGTCCAGCATTGAAAAGTGAAATAATTAATAAGATAAAAATTTAAAAAAAAACACAAAGACTCCAGTCATGTGATTTCCTAAAATTCTTGTAGTAAACTTTATTTTTAAGTAGTTTGGTTGATAGTATTCAAGAAGTCACTGCACCTACTATTTCCCCCAAAGAAGAAAGAAACAGTAAGGAAATAGTCATTAACAGTCAATGACGCTCAACCCAGGCATGGGAGCTCAGCGGGAGAATGCTTGTCTACCGAGTGCTGTGCCTGGGCTCCAGCTCCAGCTCTGCAGAGAGCAAGAGGGACCAGAGAGGACCTGAAATGACTTGCTCTTATGTGCGGCAGTTTTGCTGGTGGAGTCTGCTTCAAGTGTCATGCAGATGGGTGACTCCTACTGAGCTCCACATTGTCTCTGCCCAAGCTGGAGATAAAAACAAACAAACCACTCCAACAGAACTGGAGGAAGAGAAAACATTCAGCTCCTTATCCCTCTCGGTCCAATAGTTTAACTTCTAGGACTTTATGGTTAAAAAAAAAAAAAAAAAGATTATTCCCATCAAGTAAACACCCATGTACATGAGCTGTGACATGCATATGTCAGAGAGAGGAGACACGCTCCCCGTGGGGATGTTCCCATGAGTCCATGTACAGGTGTGGAGGCTAGTCAAAGCAAGAGAGAGATGTACTAGTTAATCATCTGTGTGCAGGGGCCTCGTAGCTCGTGTGCGGAGGCCAGAGGACCATTTTGGGCAATCGGTTATATCATTCCACGGTGGAAATCATCCGGGCATCAAACTCAGGCTTGTCGTGCAGAAGACATTCTTCAAATATTGAAGTAATTCCAAATTATACTTCCCAACTAAGATTTTATGTCTCACATTTTGAGCCATGGCAGGACTTTTCTCGTTTTCCCCATTTCTGTTCAAACTCCCGAAAGGAAAACAAATATTTTCCCCCAACTTGGAACAGAACAGAACGTTGCTGTCAGTTGTGTTCAAAATATGCACTTTTATTTCTACACGGCATTCAGATAATCCCTGTGTGTGTGTGTGTGTGTGTGTGTGTGTGTATGGGTGGGTAGTGGGGGGTAATGTATCTGTTTCATTTCATCATCCACAAAGGAAGAAGGAAGCTTGCCTACAATGTTACCTACACTCAGCCGGGCGTGGTGGCGCACACCTTTAATCCCAGCACTCGGGAGGCAGAGGCAGGCGGATTTCTGAGTTTGAGGCCACCCTGGTCTACAGAGTGAGTTCCAGGATAGCCAGGACTACACAGAGAAACCCTGTCTCAAAAAACAAACAAACAAAAAACAAAACAAAACAAAACAGAAAATTACATACACTCTTAAGGCTGACTACACAGTGGTGCCCAGCGGTAATTAGCAGAGGAGACATATTTAAAACAAGAGGGAGCCGGGCGTGGTGGTGCATGCCTGTAATCCCAGCACTTGGGAGGCAGAGGCAGGCGGATTTCTGAGTTCGAGGCCAGCCTGGTCTACAGAGTGAGTTCCAGGACAGCCATGACTACACAGAGAAACCCTGTCTCAAAAAACCAAAAAAAAAAAAAAAAAAAAAAAAAGAGGCTATTTCCACATTTCCATACATTGGAGAGAAGACGTGGGATCTGACAGTGACATATGTGCACCGCAGGATTCTCTGTCTAACATATTGAAACAGCTGTCTTCACAGCTGGACAGTGGCAGCACACGCCTTTAATTCCAGCAGTAGAAGGCAGAGGCAGGCCAATCTCTGTGAGTTCAGGGCCAGCCTGGGTTATAGAATGAGATTATAGACAACCAGGACTACACAAAGAACTCTCAAACACAAACAAGCTTAAATCATCCTCTATACATGACATCTGCCTTTTTGGCTTATCTACTTTTTGTTTGTTTGTTTATTTTGTTTTGTTTTGTTTTGTTTTTTTTGAGACAGGGTTTCTCTGTGTAGCCCTGGCTGTCCTGAACTCACTTTGTAGACCAGGCTGGCCTCGAACTCAGAAATCCGCCTGCCTCTGCCTCTGCCTCCCAAGTGCTGGGATTACAGGCGTGCGCCACCACCGCCCGGCTTTGGCTTATCTACTTAACTTGGATCTCTCTCTCTCTCTCTCTCTCTCTCTCTCTCTCTCTCTCTCTCTCTCTCTGTGTGTGTGTGTGTGTGTGTGTGTGTGTGTGTGTGTGTGTATGTGTGTGTGCTTAATGGCAAAGAAAGATATAATGCTTAGCCTGGTTCATACCTATAACCTCAGCACTTAGTAGGCTGTAACAGGAGGATTGCTGCGAGTCTAAGGCCAATCTTAGTTAAGGCCTGTTTGGAAACAAAGAAAGCAAACAAACGAAACCAAGGGTTCCCCAGTGCATCTCAGCCGACAGAGTGCTTACTAAGCAAGCGAAAAGCCATCTCAAGGTTACATCTTCAGCACTGACTAAAGCAGGCAACGCCATGGTCTATAATTGTAACAGAAGGATCAGCAGATCAAGGTCATCTTCAGGGACCCAGTGAAACCGAAGTTAACCTGGGCTACAGGAGACCCTGACTAAATCAATAGATACCTCAAAGCCAGTAGATTCGGCTTGAGGTATATATAGTTCAGGGGTAGAACACTTGTCTAGGTCTGACTCCCTAACACCATAAAATAAGTAAGTAAATAAATAAAGAAATAAAGAAGAATAAAAACCAGTAAACAGGAATTTACCTCCAGTAATCATAATTAACAAGGCAGTAGGGTTAAAGCTACCTATTATGGGAAAGGAGAGGTGGAGGTGCTACCCTCCTTTTGGACTAAATGGGGCATGTGGGGAGAGTGCACACCCCAACACTCTCCCCCTTAAAATGAATGTCACTCAGATTACAAATTAAAGTAATAACCTACTGCACCCAGGTGGATAATTGTTCTCACAGTTGTACTTCTCATTTGGTGTTTATGGGAAGCACTTTAGAATTACTTAATATGATTTTAATGGTGGTGGGAAAAGATGTCAGAATGCTCAAAGAAAGGAACAAAGGCGAAAGGAGGCCAGGAGCCACGACACTGCATCAAGTGGCACTGAGGTCCTCTGCAGGTGCGTGCAGTGTGGCTGGAGGCTGTGGACCCCCCTGCGTGGGCTGTGAGTCACTCCAGTGCCCTGTTTTTCAAAGGTGGCGCAGAATGTGCCTTTTCTGATCCCCATGCTTAAGCCATTTAAACAACCGCATATACGGGACTTGCAGAAACCAGAGCAAGAAAGGTCCACAAGCATTTACAACAAGCACTCACTGAAAGCATAAGGAACAAGCCCAGGAGGATGGTGCAGGGTTGTAATCCCAACAGTTGAGAGGGGGAGGCTAGAGCTGTACAGGAAGGTCCCCACCAGGTGACCCTGCCTCACAAGACAGGCACAAAAAGTGAAAAGAATTACTTAATGCCCTCTAACATTAAGAGGGATCCAAGAGTGGCGGTGCACACCTTTAGTCCCAGCAGTAGGAGGCAGAGGCAGATGGATCTCAGAGTTTGAGGTTAGCCTGGTCTTCAGAGCTAGTTTCAGGACAGCCAGGGCTATACAGAGAATCTGTGTCTCAAACAAACGAATAAACAAACACCTCTTCCCCTGAAAAAATGAATAAGCAGCGAAGGGGGGGGGACCAACCCCTGAGCATACTCATTTGTTAATAGACCAGCATTTTTGCAGCAGATATTGTATTGCAACTCTGAGCCAGACTGAACAAAGCTATGAATATTTTGGTAAATAATAACCAGTCCCAGTCTCCACAGTGGGACTAAAGATGTCTCGGTTGTGAAGATCAGTATAACCAGCCCCCCTGTGCATGGTTTTGAAGCATCGTAGATGTAGAGGACACTTCTTCATTTCAATAGCTTACTCCCTGGGTCAAGACACATTTAGCAAGATGCCGCTATGAATGCAATCCCACACTCTGGGAGCACACACGTCATTTTCTTATCAACTCTAGATGAGCTATAGACTGAGTCACATGTTCCTCAGATGGTGTTTGGAACTGGATCGCCAACCAGGAACTGCCTTTCATTGATTTTGTCTAGCCTGAGATCAAGACTCCAAAAAGGTTTTGTTGTTGTTGTTGTTTTGTCTGTTCACTGAGACCGAATCTCTAGATGTTATCCAAGGAAGCCTCAAATCTGAGCTCACGTGATCTTCCCTCAGTCTAGAGAAGCTTGAACTATAGGTACACTCCACTGACTGATCTCCAAATATCCATTACATTTACATTAATTAATTAGTTAATTAATTGGTTCTAGGAATTTACTCTGGGCAATTAGTATACCCTTGAACTACATGCCCAAACCTTTTTATCTTGATGTTTTCTTTTGAGACAAGACCTCACTAAAGTTGCCCAATGTATCTTGAACTCGCACTGTAGCGCAAGTAGACTCTGTTTTGTTTTGTTTTGTTTTTTTTAGATTTTTTTGAGACAGAGTTTCTCTGTATAGCCCTGGCTGTCCTGGAACTCACTCTGTAGACCAGGCTGGCCTCGAACTCAGAAATCTGCCTGCCTCTGCCTCCCAGAGTGCTGGGATTACAGGCGTGCACCACCACCGCCTGTCGCAAGTAGACTCTGAACTGAAATATTCCTGCCTCAGAGTCTTGAATAGCTGGGGTCACACGCCTGCATCAAGAGGCCCGCGTGGAAGGCAGTTTTAAAAGAAAGGAATGAACACACTTTCAGAATTACACATTCTAGGCCACTCCTCTGATTTAAAAAACGAAATCACTGTATGTGTGTGCGAGTGTGTACATGCTACGGTGCACGTATGGGCATCAGAGGAGTTCTCTCCGTCTATCACGTAGGTTCCAGGATTCGAACTCAGATCTCCAGGTTTGGCAGCAAGCACCCTTACCCGCTGAGCCATTTCACAGGTGCAAGACTCCTTTCTGAACCCCAAATGCCAGCCACCCACTTTGGCATCCTGGCTATTTTGCAGTTGCTTGATTTAATTATTTCCCGTGGGATGCCCAGTGAAAGTAGAGCAAATTATACACGACCTTTACGGAACCGTACACTTAAGTGTATGAACACTTAAGCAAAGTCCTTATGGAGAGAAGCGAGTGCAAAGGAACTCCACAAAACCACTCAAGACCTTTCATGGGTGGATGCTGATGACAGTTTTCACTGAGCACGCCCCTTCCCAGATCTTCATCTCCCTGCCTGTCTATGTTGTATTCAGCCAATTGGATAAGGTCTCTCAACTTCACTGTATTCCTCTGTGCATACCTGCTCTTGCTTTCTTCCTAACTGTCCTCTCTATCCTCCATAGTCCTCCCAGCTCATTGGTTCATATCCATTAAGGCCCAACAAAGGTATCCCTTCTTCCTAGGGATCCCTTCCCTGAGTTTGGCTGTATCACCCCCTCTAGGACAACACTTGCCACTTGGTGCTGACATCATTGGTATCATCCTATTTTGCGGCTAACTTCTTTCCACGAATGTTTCAAGACAGTTTTCAGTTTTCTGGGACTGTCTTTAGCCCTTTGAGAATCATTCTTTATCCTTCTCCACTTCTGCCCTGGTCTTGGTAGATTCTAGGTTCTGTCGTTCTCAAGCCACATGCAAGGGTATCAGAGTACAGGAGGAAAGCAGTGCAGGGTCCCTTCGGTTCTGGGTCTGCCAGGACACGTAACACAGGGACAACTGACTAGCCGTGACTCACACTGACCTCTCCATCTGCTCCTTCACTTAACTTCTTCAGGGATTTTAGATTGTGTGTACGTGCGCTTGCGCGAGAGTGTGTGTGTGTGTGTGTGTGGTGTGTGTGTGTGTGTGTGTGTGTGCGCGCGCGTGCGTGATTTGCTCCCCAATGTCCATGATCCCTCATATTTTCCCCATCCTCTATGCCCTCCCTCATCCTTGCCAGCACACTTATGAGTAGTTCCTTGGTGAAACTCTCCTTAATCGCCATTCTGGAGAGCACCATCGATTCCTTGCCAGAACCCTGGCTGACAGAGGCAGCGACTACAGCGTTGCTTCTGTGTGTTCTCTCTCTGTAGCCCCCACAATGTCTGGCTCACGGTGGGTGCTCAGCAAACACTTGCAGAGGCGGGGAATACAGCCAAGTGTGAGCACCGGCACCTGAATTAACATTTTATAATTAGCAGGAGCGGCACATTTTTATGCATTCAATTAATAAGATTTACCTTACTCGGAGTGATGGTGAATGCCTGTAATTCCAACATTAAGGAGGCGTGCAGGGGATGGGGGGGTTCAAAACCAGCCTGGGCTACATAATGAAACTCTAGCTTTTTTTTTTTTTTTTTTTTTTTTTTTTGGTTTTTCAAGACAGGGTTTCTCTGTGTAGCTCTGGCTGTCCTGGAACTTACTCTGTAGACCAGGCTGGCCTCGAACTCAGAAATCCACCTGCCTCTGCTTCCCAAGTGCTGGGATTAAAGGCGTGCGCCACCACCGCCCGGCAGTGAAACTCTATCTTAAAACAAAATAAAAAACAAAAACAAAGCAAAAACTAAGTAAAAAATTCATCTCCTTGGTACTTACAAATAACCAGGTATGGTACCGATAATTTCTCTATTCCTACACATTCCAACAATAGTAGTAACTAACCTCCCTTATAAAAGCTCATATGTCTAAACGCATTTATTCTTTTGGGTAAACTCAGGTGATTGGGCTTGTTGAACTGAAACTTTCTCTCTCTCTCTCTCTCTCTCTCTCTCTCTCTCTCTCTCCCTCCCTCCCTCCCTCCCTCCTTCCCTCCCTCCCTCCCTCCTTCCCTCCCTCTCAATGCTTCTTGAAGAACTTACTTTGCTGATGACCCCGGCACAATGTATGTGTCCTTCCTTACTCCCAGTTCTTTCTTTAGATGTGCTTTTGCATATTTCAATGGTATTGGTGAAAATTAAACAAATCTGTCAATGGGCAAGTGTTGGAGATCTCTTTGTAGCTGTATTTACCTCCCATTCCACTGACCTTTTCAAGGTACTGCCTGTCCCATGTCTGTCCCATGTGGGTGGCAGTCAAATGTCTGCTAACTCCATGAACATGATAGAGAAAGGCAACTGTACTCAGATAGGAAGGAGTTGGACACTTCTTGCAAGCCACTCAGATATTTTTTTTCCCCTGTGAGCTGCTGTAACCTATGCCCAGGCTCTTCTCCATCATCTTCTTGTAATAGAGCACAGGACGGTGAGGGACATGTTCCTCGGATGCCTGGAATGCCTGCTTGATGCACACTGCTCTCTGACGCCCACCCTTTTAGCGTTTGCTGTTCACCGAGATTATTGCTGCTCTTTGAGTGCTTAAGAGTTATTCTCAGCCGGGCGTGGTGGCGCACGCCTGTAATCCCAGCACTTGGGAGGCAGAGGCAGGTGGATTTCTGAGTTCGAGGCCAGCCTGGTCTACAGAGTGAGTTCCAGGACAGCCAGGACTACACAGAGAAACCCTGTCTTGAAAAACAAAAAGCAAACAAACAAACAAACAAAAAGAAGAAGAAGAAGAAGAAGAAGAAGAAGAAGAAGAAGAAGAAGAAGAAGAAGAGTTACTCTCAAAGAAGAGCACTCATTAGAAGTTACTAGTCAGGGCCTGGAGAGATGGTTCAGGGGTTAAGGGCACTGACTGCTCCTGAGTTCAATTCCCAGCAACCACATGGTGGCTCACAACCATCTGTAATGAGATCTGATGCCCCTCTTCTGCTGTGTCTGAAGACAGCTACAGTGTACTCACATCCATAAAATAAATACTTTTTTTTTTTTAAGTTACTAGTCAATGAGAAACAACAGCAGGTAGCTTGTGCTGGGAAAGGCAGCATCCTATTCTCTAAACTTCAAGTAACAGTGTACGGGCCACCGGATTGAGCATTAGAAGCATTAATTTGGAGGGGTTGAAGAAAGGAAGAACATAGTTCAGGCAAATGGAGCATCATTTGAATCACTCGAGGTAAACCCATCAGGCAGACTCAAGCATCTATTTTTCTTTACCTAAAACTTCGAAGAGGAAGGAAAAAAGCATTTTGAACTAATTCTGAAATTTTAATTTATTTAAGAGATGTGGCCGGAGAGAGACCTTGGTCCATAAAGTGCCTTATGTACAAGCATGAAGAGTTCCAAACCACACGTAAGAACCATAACCAATCCGACAAGTTCTGGCCAGTGGGGAATGTTTAAAAAATGTTTTTAAAGGTGGATAGTACCTGAAGCATGATGCACAAGAGTGACCTCCAGCTTCTGCATGCACACATGCGGGTGCATCTCCAGGAACACACACACACACACACACACACACACACACACACACACCACGGGCATGCACGCACACACATGCACACACACAGAATAAATGGCTTATTATTAATTAGGCAAAGAGCTGCACACCATTGTCATCAGATGACTCGGGCAGCATTGCATCTACTTTTACCCAGGATGAAATTGTTGGGTAAAGTCAGGTGGGTTTTCTGAAGGTAAATAGAACAAGCACTGTACAATGGAGAGGAATTTAATCTGCTCTTGTTTCTGACCTTTATTGAATTTTGACTATATTTGGAGTTCAGATTGTCCTAGCCTACCCACCCTCTAGAGATATGGAGTAAATAATCAAATGACCCAAATAAAATTTAGTCCCAGAAGCAAGGGGACAGAGGCGGCAAGCAGAAGACACATCATCAGGGAACTGCAAACCCAAGTCCCCAGCTTTGTTCTTGAGGACGGAGGCTGCCCCCTCCCCCATTCTACTTTACAATCCAACAAATGACAACGAGCATGAAAAACAATCTGAAACCACTTCTTCATGACAAGTAAAGTGGTTTGAAAAGACAAGCAAAACAGATAAAGAAACATTTTACCAACCGAGCAACCGCAGGCAGCTCAGGTTTATGGCAGAAACGGGGAAGTGTGGGCACAATTTCGAAGCCCCGAGGAAGTCTTTGAGTTGAGTAATTGAATTAGAGACAGCCAGCACAGTTGTGTGAAAGCAATACCTTGTGTACCTTACTACTTGGAGTGCTTTAGAGGGCATTACTGTCTTAGGAAGACAATGGAGCACAATGGATTTCATATCATTGTTAAAAAGCCATTGGATGCTTTAGCAAGGAAGATTGTTGGCCGAAACCACATCTATTGTGTAAGGGAAAATAGCTTGTTGGATTAAAAAATTGTTCAAAACCTGAAAAAAAGTGAGTGAATGTTAATGGTAATTTTTTTTTAAAGAGTGGTTATCAGTAAGGGTGAAATAATAGCTTTGAAAGCAAATGACTCAAATTGGAAAAATACGCGCAACTCAACCTCATTACATTGGACTATTATGGTTTCTGCTCTAACACCACATACTAAAGTTCCAGGTATTGTGAAGCCTATTATGTTTACTGTCTTATAATAACCTGCTTTTCTGAAGAAAAGATGGAAAGAAAGGGGAATGTTTAACAGAATACCACTCAGTGTGTCGGCTGGGATTACTGAAGCACAAAGGCTTGGGTTGGCTTTTTTTCTTTTCTTTTCTTTTTTTTTCCAATTCAGCTATCACAAAATTACACATACGTGTTATCATCTATCTATAAAGATATAGCATAGCCAGAGGCTGATGAGGGGGCTCAGCAGGTAGGTAAAGGTGCTTGTGGCCAAGCCTATGACCTGAGTTTGACTACCAGGAGATCTTCAGGAGGGAAGGCAAGAACTCACTCCTGCAAGTTTTCCTCTGACCTCTACAAAGACATGGCACAGCACAAATACACACAATGAACATGCATATGTACACATACATACATGTATACATATATGCATGCATATATAATACATACATACATACATACGGCTGGAGAGATTGCTCATCACCAAAATTCATCAGCCCTGCTCTTGCAGATGTCCCAAGTTCAATTCCTAATGTCTATATTACAGCTCACAACCACCTGTAACTCTGATCTGGTACCTGCCTCTGACCTCTGAGGATAGCTAATACCCGCACACACCACATGACTAAAAATAATAGTAAAAATAAGTATGTTTAAAGAAATTCATATAATTTTTAAGACAGGATAGCATAACCAATAAGCACACAATAGGCAGTACTGTCTCACCCATATTAGCATTTCACCATCTATAAAAACTCAGCTTCTGACAAATCACTTACATGTTCTATGTCGGCAAACATATACGTAAATTTTATGTTGCTAATAGGTCTGCATCATCATGGTCTGTCACAAAGAGCCTGTGTATAGTATTAATTCTTAGCTGAAACTTTATACAAATGAGAATAACCAAGTTTTTTGTGTTCAATTCAAAATAAAATGTGAGAATTTCTTTTTTCTTTTTCTTTTTCTTTTTTTCTTTTTTTTCGAGACAGGGTTTCTCTGTATAGCCCTGGCTGTCCTGGAACTCACTCTGTCTCTCTGCATATGGTCAGGCTCTAGGCCAACCACCTTTATCCATTGAGTCAACTCTCTGGCCCTTCTGAGTAATGCATAAACACAAAGAGTCTTTCCATCGCTCTCTCTGCCTCCCTCTCCCTCCCTCCCTCTTTCCTTTCTCTCTCTCTCTCTCTCTCTCTCTCTCTCTCTCTCTCTCTCTCTTTCTTTCTAAGACAGGGTTTCTCTATGTAGCCTTGGCTCTCTTAGAGCTCTCTCTCTAGACCAGGTGGCCTCAAACTCACAGAGACCCGCCTGCCTCTGCCTCCTGATGCCTGGTCTAAAGGCATCTGCCACTACCATCTGATTATATAAGTATATCTTAGTGCACATTTTTCTGGTAAATATATTCTGATATTTGTTTCAGTAGAAGTGAACTCATTAAACATGTATATTAAAGAGTGGACTTCAGTGGCAGAGGAAAGAAGATACAAAAGAAGCTGGGAATGTTTCAGTTTTTCTTCTGCTTCCCTGGACATAGGCAACATTGGGTTTGAGAATGAAACCAAAAATAAAAGGCGTAAGTGAAAATGACCCACACATCTTACTGCTTGTCATGGTCTACTCGGGCTACTGTAACAAAATACTACAAACTGGGTGGCTTGAAAACCACAGAAAGTCCCTTCTTACCACTCTAAAGCCCGGACAGTCTAAGCTCGAGGCAGATGCTGTGTATGCAGTGGTGGCTGCTCCTGGCCTAAGTAAGACTGTGCTCACACAGGTGCCAGAGAGAAGGCACCAAGGCCTCCTTGTTTTTGTTATAGAGTCACTGATATCACCCATGAAACCTGTGCCTTCATGACATGATCATGTACCAGACGCCCCAAATTGCAATACCATCATCTTAGGAGCTATGATTTCAAAATGTGTATTTTAGGGGGAAATACAAACATTCAGGCCATAGTGTTCCACACTGAGGTTCACAACATTTTAGTATACACAAGTTCACACCAGCTCAATAGTTCTGAATCTTTTTTGCATCGCTTTTTGTTTTGTTTTGTTTCAGATAAGGTCCGTCTGCATAGCCCTGGCTGTCCTGGAACTCACTTTGTAGACCAGGCTGGCCTCGAACTCAGAAATCTGCCTGCCTCTGCCTCCCAAGTGCTGGGATTACAGGCATGCACCACCACCGCCGGGCTTTTGATTATGTTTTTAACTATTGCCTACTACTCTGGCTGCATTAATCATGCCATGATTCACATTGATCACAATGATTGAAGAAATTACACATTCACTCTGGCACCCAGACAGGTACTACCAGCCTCTTAGACAAAGTTGGGGAATATTCAGGGAAGACATTCCTATAATTAAAAATAAATAAATAAAAGATTACATGAAAAGAGTATAGATTTTGGTTGTTGTAGACTGGGATCAAATTGCATTCATTTGTTGAAGCGAACCAAATGACTCCAAGATAGCAACTCTTATTTGCCCTGCTACAGCACAGCAGACACCAACATGGTTCAGAAAAGGAATTCCTGTGAATGTCATCTCCTGAGCTGTGGAAGGAGAGATGTCTGTTCACCACACGCTCACCAGCCTCGCTCGATTCCCTTCCTTGTCACTGATCAACTTTTCTTAGTGGCTTAGAAAAAAAATCTAAAACACATATTCAGTGGCTCCTACAAATGAAATATTACTGTGAAAATAGTGTTAGGCATTTCACTGCTCTTTTTCCTTTAAGAGACTTATTTAAAGTAGTCATATTGTATATGATGAGTCATGGAGCCCCATGTTTCCATCATGATGCTTACATCATCACTGTGGGAGATGTAGATGTCGATGGTCTTTTGTCTCCTCTAAATGCCCCAGTCCTTGTGGGATAATTAAATAGAGTCCATAAGCAACATTAAGTTTTTAGAGGACCTATATCTTTAAATACACGGTTTTGATTTGTACTATAGCCTCCATATTTTTTTTTCCTTTTAAATTTGGAAGACAAAATGTGACTTTTCCAACTTACTTAATCTAAAATCACCCTTAAAAGCAGAAGAGAACCCACTGTAGTGGGGTGCTGGGGCCGCCTTCATCCCAGCATGCCTCACCACTGTTCTCTGGATGGCAATCACAGGACCCAGACATCAAGCTGTGGAAGAGCTTCTTCCAAGCAACAGCATCTGGCTCTTTGGCAAACCGAGCAGGCAGTTGCCCTGGTGGCTTCGCAGTTGCCTCTGGGTCTGTCCCAGGGTATGGCTGCCGATAAAGGGTCTGGATTCTTGTCTCCGTTTGCATTTTACCGTCTTTTTTTGTCTACCTTTTGGGCATCAGAAGCCTGGGGTTTGTTTCCATCGCTCCTGTTGTACGTGAGTAAGTACTCCTTTGCACTTCTTACATCCCTTACAGAAGTACAAACCAGGCAAGCATCCTGGTGTCAGAGCGCTCTACCTAATACCCTACCCGCAACGAGAATCATACATTAATATTCTAGTTTCAGTCCTGAATACTTTAAGGCTGTGTTTTCATCATCTTTACTTCCAGTAGATATGTCTTTGACAGTTAAATTTGATAAACTGGTATTTTAAAAATATGAATATCTACCTAAATCAAGGAAATTCTCCTTTTGCTTTCTGAGGATTGTGCCATCTAAGCTGTTAAGGTGGTGTAAGACCATAGGGGCTTAGTTAAGGGGTCCATGAGTAGCCACAAGTGTAACTCTTGGAAAAAGCACGAACAAACGCCAGAAGCAAGGAGTTCTCAAACCCTCCTGGCTGTGAAGGAAGCTTAAGGCCAAAATTAGAACGCAAAGAATGAGGGTTGTGTTGTTGTTGTTATTGTTGTTGTTGCCTGTTTTGTTTTTGTTTGTTTATTGTTGTTGTTGTTGTTTTAGATGCCTTGAGGACAAACAAACAAACAAAAACCCCTAAGCCTTCTGAATAATTTAAATGAAGAGTATTAATCAGTGATTCCTCTGCAGCCCACAGACTGTGCTTGGATGCTGTGACCAAAAGACAGTGCAGCTACCAGTGAGGACATGGTTCGAGAGCTGGAGGGAGTGCAGGACTATAGGTCAGCCTCATTGTTCTAGAAGAGAAAGTATTTAATCCCGCCGCCTCCCCCAGATTTCACCAGAAAAAAAAAAAAAGGCGTTATAACATTGGCCACTTCTACAGAGGCTTTACTTAAATCTGTCATTTGATCAACATATTAAATAGCTCCAACCTGTGAAATGATAATTGTCCTCATATCTGTTTTATAGACAAAAAGCAAAGAAAACAGAAAGGGGAAGGATCTTGATAAGAAAAACTGTGTCTGAATATAAGTTGGTTGTTACATAGGAAATTCTAAATATAAAAGGAAATAAAAGTTATCAGTTTCCAAAATTGCCAAGTAGTTGAAGCTAAAAGGTCCCAAACAAGTAAATATGCAATGATCATTCCTAACTGAGACAGCGAATTTTAGAAAATCACAGTTGTTATTATTTTGAATATTTTTTCCATTCTTTTTAGAAATAAGACTATAATGGTGGTATAGACATATATCAGATTCACAATGGCCTAAAAGAACACATAGTTAAATCTAAGCTTTGTTTTGGTACTAACCAAACCAAACCAACCAACCAACCAACCAAACAATCAAACAACCAAACAAAAACAAAAGATCTAACAACAACAGAAACCTTTTGCCCGGGAGCACAGTCTCCCTGAACACATACATATTCAGCTGCCCCTGATGTCAGTTCTTAAAACACAAATTTGCAGAGTAAAAGGTACTTTCCTGAACTTCTGTTATCAACTTTCATAGCTTTCCCTGGAAACCCTGCTGTGAGGGAACAGTATGGGCCCTCATAATCTTAAACTGCACGTAAGCCTTATTGTTTCATCTAGGAGAAAAGAGATAATATAAAATTTTAGACCAAATATGTATTATAGCAACTGCTTTTTAGCAACAAGAAAACAAAACAGTTTCTCTGACCTGAGCCTGATAATGTCTGCAGAATTTATTAATTATTTTTTAAATGTATTTATTTATTTATTATTTATTATTTTATTTTATTTGTTTTTTGAGACAGGGTTTCTCTGTGTAGCCCTAGCTATCCTAGAACTCACTCTGCAGACCAGGCTGGCCTGGAACTCAGAAATCCGCCTGCCTCTGCCTCCTAAGTGCTGGGATTAAAGGCGTGCGCCACCACTGCCCGGCCTACTTTATTAATTCTTGAAATAAGGGTTAGTGCTAGCAATCACAGGGCTCTGGGTTCAGTTCCCAGGAGTGTAAAAAAACTTAACAAGTGATTCTGACAGTTACCTAATACACAGGCTCCCAGTTATGCTTGTTGAATAAATGGATAAATGTGAATCCATGTTGGAACCCACTTTAAAATATACATGCATAAATCGATAGACATATATAAAATGTGTGTGTGTGTGTGTGTGTGTGTGTGTGCATGTACACATGCACGTGCTTTGGAGACTTTTTGGACTGATAATCATGATCTTTGGAGACATCAGGGACTTCAGTGGCAATTGTTGCATATGAAACCTGAATATATGCAATCTACCAAGTGTGAATAAATTTGTTGTTGAACCAAGTACTCAGCCACATTTAAAGCCTTTGTGGAGGGTTGGCGAGGCAGCTCAGAGGGTGAAGATGTCTCCTGTCAAGTCTGACAACCCAAGTTTGATCCTCACAACCCACGTGATAGAAGCAGAGAACCAACTGCCATCCAGTGGTTCTCTGACCTGCACACATGGCACATGTGTCCCTACACACACACACACACACACACACACACACACACACTTGTGTAAAAATAATTATTATTATAGTGAAGATGTTGTGGAGTCATGTGCAATGCTTGTATATGATCCCAGTACTAGGGGCCTAAGGAGAATTGTTGTGAATTCAAGGCCAACCTGGGATATATAGAAAAACTCTATCTCACAAGACCAAGAATTAGAAGAAGAATGGAATACAGAAAAAGAAAGGCCTGTATAGCCTACTGTTAAGTGATTGGGACATCATCTGGAGTCTACCATTGACCAAAGTTATATCCTCACAGAGCCGGCTACCAAAACACTTAAACCTACTTCTTAACTCTTGAGCATAATGGAATGGATTGTTTGATTTATCACAGAAAAAAGTCATGTCTACAGACTCTTTGTAGGGGACACTTACATCCAGGCCTTTGCTACTTCCGTTTTGTTGTTAAAACACAGGTGCAACTGAGGCCCAACGTTCCGTCCACACTCAGCAACCCCAGACCAGTCTCTTTCTTCTTTACTTTTCTGGCCTGTTTTGTGCATCAACAGAAGAGAGCAGACTCAAAAGGAAACTGCTTTTCTGAGAATCATCCAGAATACACCATCTACACTTTGTTTGAACTGTGTCCTTTAAGTGACGCCTCTAATGTTCATGTTCGGGAGCTGAGAACTGGAAGCAATTATATCTTTCACCGTTTTTTTTTGCTTGTTCAGTAGTTGAATAAGAGGCCTGGAAACTGCCATTTAAGCTACGAGTTGCTGTCTGTTGCTGAACTAGCTTAAATGGCACATAAGAAATGATTTGGGAATGTCGTTATTGAGTAGCTCTTTAAAGTCAAACACATATTAATAAAGGCGCCTTCAAGCGTCCATAGGTCAAATGCCAAGAGACGGATCCACAAATTCAGGAGTCTGTTATTGCACTTAGGTTGTTGTGTGAATAACTCTCAGGGTTGAAACTATCCCCCCAAAGACAACCATTGGTCACTAATCTAGGATACCTAGGTCCCTCTTTAATACCCAGCTGACTCACATGGTCCCCTCCAAAGCAGACTCTGGGGGGCTTGGTTGACAAGAAGTAACCAGGCAGAGGGCTTTAACTTGAATCACTTGAAAAATGACTTTGAAAGGATGTGGGGAAAGCTCTGGATACCTTATGCCGGGAGGGGAGGCTGTTCATGGACCCATGTGGGGAAGGTGGTGAAAGGTTCCTATGTAGCTGATAACAGGCTTTCAGTCAACGCTGGGGACAGTGCGGAATTCCACTTGCCTGGCCTGAAGAGGTAGCGCAGTGGCTTGGGGCTTGGGGGTGTGTGAGGGACAGGACCAGACGCACCAGATCTTCAGAAGCTTTGAGAAGCTCCCCCAACCCATGGCCAAAAATGGAGTCTGCAGCAAAGTGCATAGTCAGAGACCAGAGGGAAAGCGGGACTCGGTGGATAGAGGGACACAGAACAGCGTGGATCTAACAGCAAGCTCCGGTGATGGCTCCCTTCAAGGAAGAGGGATGTATCCAGTTAGACCTTGAGAATGGTCCCTGGCTTCTCCATGAGGCTGGGTGTGTACCAGCGCCTCAGGGCAGCTTCAGAAGGCTGTCTGAATCCTACCTTTCCCTCTCAGACACTCGAGCCCCAGTTCCCAGGCTTCAATCCCCACCCCCACCCCCTCACTGCAAGTAGCTGCTGGAAGCCAGAAGCCGCTGAAGATGCAGGCTACCCAGCGGACTTTTGGTTAGGACAGTGCTAATTCCTTGCTGCTCCTGTGGTCTGAAGCTGCTCCCTGGTCTCCACTGGGACAACGGCGGAAGTTGGGGGGTTGGGTGCATCACAGATGGACTCTCCCCCTTTCTCAGCTGCCTAAGCCTGGACTGGGAGGCTGGATTGGAAAAGAAACTTGGGGCTGGGCTGGGATAGTTCTGTAGGTCGCCAGGCAGGAAGGGTCTCGAGAGAACGCAAATTCAGAGCCTGCCCCTTCCCCACCCTGTACCTGGCCCAAAGGCCTGGGAACTGGAAAGACAGTTCGAGTCCTCCAGTCCCCCATTCTGGAATGCTTGCTGGTGGCTGCGGGCCCCGGCCCCACACTTAGAGTGGTGTTTGTTCCACGCCAAACTTTCCAGCCAGGTTTGCCGTCCAGCGCTGGCTCGGGGAGGACCCGTAGACCCGGCTCCGGGTGCGAATTCTCAGTAGGTTTTTTTCCTTAGTCCACGAAAGCAACGCTCAGAGCGGGTCGCAGTGCGATGGTCTAGGACAGGTCGCGACCCCGCCCCTCGGGGGAAACCCATTCGCAACCGCGAGCGCGCAAGCAGACGCGGAGAGCCAGGAGCTCCCACACGCATACACATGCTTTGCTCCCCACGCCGGGGAGAGAATCCTGCAGCTTTGGCTGGCTGTTCTAGTGCCCTTCACACCGTTCTAGCCCAACGCGATCTCGGGTGGACAAGATTTTCCACAAGAACTTCTCTACTCAGAAGACAGTCCAGTCTACTCGTTTAAACTTTTCAAAGTGTGCCCGGTGGCTCTGGGTCCTCCAAATCCTGCAGCTCACGGGGTCTGGAGCCGCCTTTATCCAGCTCTGCGCGCGGGCGCAAGATTTGCGCCACTCTCGGGCACCCGAGTGTCTCGGTCCCGCCAGCGCTGCCCCAGATCCCGAGACACGCGGCCAGTGGCTCCCGCCGCTGCGCCACACAGGCTGAAAACTCCCCGCCAGACCGAAGCCGAGCCTGGGCCGTGCACCTTAAGAAACCCAAAGTAAAGGATGGGTGAAGGAGGGAAGGAGGGAGCCGGGGGAGTTTGTACCGAGTGCCTCAGGTAGGGACCCTTCTCCCGGACTCTGATGCGACTACACTAGAGTTAATGGCAGCCGCCTGCTTCTCATGATTAATTGTCTTTGTGTTTGGATAAAGTATGTAATCTTCTTCCCAACCACACCATTAAAATAAGGTTGCCTTTTCAATTAAGAACTGTCGTGAGCACAGCAGTCAATTTTCCTAATGAAGACGCATTATATTTTCCCTTAACAACAACAACAACAACAACAACAACAACAACAAAGAATGAAAGAAAAAGAAGAATCCCAGTTTTTCATTAGACGCAATTATGGATAAAATACTTGAAGGTTTCCCTAAAATTGGTGCGAACATGTAGTGAATTCAACGGCAGGCTTTTAAATAAATTGAAATCTCTGCAGATAAAAGGAAAACATGGCTAGCAAACATTTCTAAGTCCACTGCCTTCAAATTTGTAAAAGCAAATACGTTGAGTTTATTTATTTGCTTTTTTTGCAGATGCACTTATAGCAGATAAAACAAAGCAAGCACAGCGGCTATCTGAAAATACCTCTGTAAACTTCGGGGAGGCGGGGGTTACTAGTTTACTGATGAGTTCTCAAACTGAAGAGTGCTAAAACAGCTCTGCACATTAGAAGGTCTCACAGCCCTCGGACCGTCAGCTCCAGCACTCACGGGCAACGTGCGTGCACCGTGTCCTACAGTTTGTTCTGCGCCCTACCCTTCCTCCATCTGTCCCTCCCTCAAAAGCAAATTGAAAGCCAATAACCACGGTGGGACTGCTTAAAAGTCGACGCTTTTGCAACAAGCAAATTCTCCAGCGTTCTACAACATCAAAGGTGGCAAGGCTGTAAACTCGAAGTTTTCACATGAACTGGACATTCATCTTCATGGAGGTGAAGGTGCACAAGTCTGGGTCCATGGAAAATGAAAAGTGTGTGTCAGTCATTCACTAATCTCCAAGTTGGGGACATGCAATGAAAAGGCTATGTGTTCTTAGTTGATTTTTTTTAAGTTAGCTTTTTTCTTCTTTGTGGAATAGTGTTTCAAATAAGTCTCTCCCTCATTCAATATGAAAACTCTTATAGGAGCCACATTGAGAATAGCATTTGAGGAATATATATATATATATATATATATATATATATGCCAAATTCTTCAAAGTAAAAGGAAGTTCCTGATAGCAGCAGGGTTTTCTTTTGTAAGACAGCATCAGTGGTTTCTTGCACACATGATCTTTTCCAGGTTTGGGGTGTTACGCCTTCTAAATATTGAACTTTTTCTTTTTTTAATCAACTAGCTCCTTAAAATGATCTGCAAAGAGTGGGAAATTAGATTTTCGATTAAAACCTTATCCCATCTCGAAGGATTACTTTATATTGATTCTTAAATATGGCTACAATTGATGGGCTCTAATTAAAAATCCAAAGAAAAAGTCTGCCGTGCCTGTATAAAAGAAGCTTTTCATATGCGGGAAATAAAGCTTTGTAAAAGGTTACAAATACGAGATTAGAGTTTTATCCAAGGCAGTTTAAAGCGTCACTGTGGTTTTCTTTTCTTTTTCTTCTTCTTTTTCTCCCCCTTCCTTTCTTACAAAACCATTCCTGGGTCTTTTTTCCCCCCTCGGTTTTAAATGAAGTTTGCAAACAGGCAAGATATTGGCGTGTAATAGTTGTTCTGCGGCAGCTCTGTAGCTGCCTGCAGTAGAATTGATTTCAAGGAAACTAAGACCAGCAGAAAATTATGTAAACTGACTGCTACCGTTCTCTATCAGTCTATCCAAATCTCTCTGTCTCTCAACACCACACACACACACACACACACACACACACACGCTTTTATTCTCCCTCACCCTAACCCTGCCCTGCATACCCTCTACCCTTGCTCTTCGCACTCCCTGGGACAGGGACAGTTGAATAGCTCCGAGCTCACACTCAACTCATAAATGTCTCACAGCCCACATCTCCCACTTGTCGCATAGTCTTAATCCGGTTCATTCCGGAGCAACATGCTATTCCTCTTTTCCTTTTTTTTTTTTTTTTTTTTTCAATTTGGAATTTGCCTCCTGCTCTTTATCACGACAGCACGATCCTATCTTTGAAGTGATTTCTTTTCCTTCACCCTCTTTTCTGAAGCAACTAAACTACAGGATGGAGTGACCCACACTTAATTCGTAAGTGGTCTGCTGCTTCTCATCCCCCACCCGGCCCGCACTGCCTTAAATCCTGTTAGGAAATGATCACAATTAAGCTTGGCAAGTTTCAAAATAAAGTCATTTTTAAAACAACAACAACAACAACAATAACAAAAACAACTAGTGGAGAATTACTTCTTTTTAATAGGTGATGATTCTCATGCAAAATGTGGTCACTCCCTTCCCCCCACACTGTCCATTGGATTGCTGAAAAGATTTGAAATTAATCTTCATATTTCGGAAGTTAGTGTCCAGGGAGGCTGCTCCCACACACACACCCCCACTGTGCTCTTGTGGGATATGGGTTTTTCTTCTTCTTCTTCTTCTTTTTTTTTTTTAATTAGCCTGGAAGACTCCAGAGATGGTTCTCCCCTCCCCCCACCCACTCCCATAGTTAATAAACTTGGAGGAAACTTTGGAATATTTTAAACTAGCTTGGCATTTTTTAAATGGAGAAAAACCAGCCCAGTTAGTGATATGCATAAATCCATACTTCAAACTACAGTGCGGGAACCGCCGACAAGCCTTGACAGACCGTGCGGTGCCCGCCCGGACGCTGCCACTTCTCACTTAGCGTCCGAGTCTTCATATCTCCTCAGCCCAGCAAAGAAATTGCACACACAGCCATTAAAACCCACCCCCTAGTTAACGAGAATTGTTGAAAAACACCAACCACGCTACCTTAACTCAGCTTTATAGGAAATGTTTTTGTTTTTTAAATGGGCGAAAAGTTAAACTCTGGATGAAGGAAGTACAGAGAGTGACTAGGAAGTACTTTGGAGGCTCAAGAACTTACTGAAAATCAAGAGATGTTTCCATCCAAGGAGTCCCTTTCTCCCATCAAGCTGCTAAGGTTCTCTGGGAAACAGCCCACCCTCTCCACCCCCTTCCCCCAAAGCCAGTGGCTTTTGTCCTGACCTAGAATAGAGTTTGTGGAAACCATACCTGAGCCGGGCTGTCTGCAATTTCCAAATTGACAAGAAGAGACTGGAAGATAAAAAAGCGTGTTCTTACAGGTGAAGAGCAATTTTGCAACTTTTCCAGGCGACACAGGAGAAAGCTTGCCTGCTACCAACTGCTGGAGAGGCTGGGCAGAATTCCTCTAGAAAGAAAAAAAGAAAAGTCTTTTTTCCCCTTCCCTCCCTTGTCTACATCTCTGTCTCTGGCTCTGTCTCCTCTGTCTCACTCTCTCTCTCTCTCTCTTTCAGATCCAATCTTTTGAGAGCTGAAGCACACTGCTAAGCTAAAGGGAAATTCTCTTTGATAAAGCGGTGTTTCCAGCTTCTGGGTTTTAAAACCTAAATCTATATTCAAATCTGGCTGAAGGTGTGTTCTGGGACTTATGAAAAGCCTCTTAAAGGGGTAAATTTACCAAACCGTGACAAAATCATCACGATCTTACTTTAGACATCTGAAGTGGATGAGAATTTTAAAGAGACCCTTGTTTATTTAACACTGTCCATTTCCAACTGGTGGTTTATTGGCCCTGTATTTCTGCGAAGTTATTAGACTAGAGGGCAAAGGAGAAGCCGGGGCTGTGTGCTGCCAGCCGCGGAAGGGCAAAGCCCTCCCACGCTGCATCTAGCAGAAATCCTCCCCTGTCTATAGCACTCCGGAATTTTCTGGGAGGTTTGGTTGCTCTGGGTCGTCTCAGGGCGACATCCCAAACCTTCACCTGGAACTTGAGAGGTTCCTAGCGTCTCTGGACCTTACTGAGGATGGGTCGCTTTCTCTCCTATTTTTTTCCACTTACTTCGAGTGACTCACAAGCCCTGGCTCTATTTCTTTACCGCGCCCCACCTCCACTGTCCCCAAGGCCTTGCTCCACTACACAACGACCATTTCTTTTTTCACTCTTTGATGCTTTCAACATCATTATGATCAGACCGGAGAGAACTCCTTTCTCGGGGTGGGAAATAACCTCTTTTTCAAGAGATTCGCGTGGATTTGCCCTTCCATCATACAAAGCACTATGGCTCGGACCAAGAGCCAGGACCTGCTTCCCACAGCCCGGGCCACGCGGGAGAACTGCCTGGGACATTTGTTTACCTCTCCTAAATGAAAGGCCTTGGGGACAGTCGCCAGGTGTTTCTGCACAGTGGGGGCGGGGTAACAAGGAAGGGTCCGTACTCACCCTCCCCCCCTAGCCTAGGCCCCACAAAGTCGTGGCTCCAGGGAAGGCGACAGCCAGGAGTTTTCTTCGTCCTTGGAGCAGCTGCAGAGGAGCCGGGAAGGGCTGGGCAAGCCCGGAGGCGCTCCAGGGTTTGTGGAGCCTTCAGGACCCAACGCTCTCTGGACACCCCTGCAAGTCTGCTGCGGCAGCGGAGTGCCCTGCCTTAGGCCGAGCAGGAGCCGAGCCCAGCCGGGCTGCCGAGAACTTGCAGCTTCGTGCGCACTCCCGTAATTCGCTAATTGCTGTAAATCCCAAGGACGGCCACATTTGATTACACATACAGTATAAGAACCGACAACAAAGCGACGAATTAATTACCAACTTCATTAACATAGGTCCCCAAATTAAAGGCAACGAGCTGTTTCTTTGGGCCCACTAGCAGTGGTGGCGGTGACTGAGGTAGTGAGGGGGTGGTTTTTTTTTTTTTTCTCCCCGTTTTGTTTTGTCTTGTTTTGTTTTCCCTCTGCATTGGGTGTTGTGAAGAGAAAGCTGTCCTCTCCCCCCACCCTACCTCCATTCACACAGCAGTAGCGCTCCCCCCACCCCCCACCCCCGCACCTCTGTCCCCTAATACTCTGTCCAATGTATTTCTGCTCTTCTAGAAAACTCTGATCCTTGTGAAAACAGTCGGTCCCGGATCTGGACCAGAAGAAGTTGAGTTGGTTGATCCTGATGCATCCCAGCTCCCGAGCTCGGTCTCTGACTAAGGCAACTCCATCCCGGGTAATTCCCAGGTGCTGCAGCATCAGGAGATTGTTCTCAGGCAGAAACTGTTTCTACTGGGGGTTTTCTGTCACCTCACACTCAACGCCTGAGAGATTTGAGGTCTCCCCTCCCTTGGCCCGAAATCTGCCCTGGGGGTAGATGGGGAGTTCACGATTTTTTTTTTTCATCTTGCTCTGGGCTTATCAAA
Source organism: Apodemus agrarius (assembly GCA_964023405.1). Lineage (NCBI taxonomy): Eukaryota > Metazoa > Chordata > Mammalia > Rodentia > Muridae > Apodemus > Apodemus agrarius. Next base: position 78,845,908 of record OZ030013.1, read on the forward strand.
TTGAAAAATTGTGCCGGGAAAACCAGAACTCCGAGACTAGGGGATTATTCATGAGGGGTTGAAGAGCCGTGAGGTCTCGCTGAGGTTTTCAGACAGTTTATAACCTTGTGATTCTATCTCTGTCTACACTGCATGTTCACAGCTCCACCGCCTTCACCCCCTTTCCCTTCAGCGCCGTCCGGTCCTCTTTAAGAGGACACAGCCCTGTTTTTAAGCCAGAGCCCGGGTTTGAGTTCTGCCTCTGACCTACACTTTTTTTTTTTTTCTTGCTAATGCTGGAATCGAAACCCGGGTACTACCTCCTCCTCCTCCCTCCTATCCCTAGCTTTGACGTCAATATTTTCCTGCTTTAGGTGGTTTGGTGTCCTTTCTCTAAAATAAGGAAAAAAGAAAGAAAGAAAGAAAGAAAGAAAGAAAGAAAGAAGAGGAAAGGGGGATAAGAAAGGGGTATAACGGAAGAAGAAAAGACCGAAGAAGGAGGCCTTCCTGTCTATCATTTTAATTATACAATTAGTTCACATGCTCCGGTCCATAATGTATATTTTAAGCGCAGCCCAGTGTTTTAAAGAACGTTCTGGTAGTGTCGGAGGCCTGGATTTGTTGCCTGCTCTTGCCCCCGTGCAGCAGCGGCCTGTTTTCCTCCCCCTGTTGTGTGTTTTTATTATTTTCCCTCTGGCTTAGATGTGTCAATCATTCTCTCCCTGCCATTGGTTGGAGAGTTTGCGTCAAAAAGTTGCCAGAGAGGCGCTTTCTCAGCAAATCTCCCTGAGAGCGGAGCCTTCCTCAGCTCCAACTCAGCCTCTACTGTTATTAAAAATAAAAATCGCTAGAGGAGCCCAGTCGCCGCATCTACTTTGTATGTATCGCAGAAGGACACACGCCTGTTTACAACTCTGGCCACTTTATTTTATGTTTTCTTTTCTTTTCTTTTCTTTTTTTTTTTTTTTTTGTGGTTATGTTTGACTTTTTATGGAAAGGCGAAGACTACAAGGTTTTTAACTGAATGCTCTTGATTTCTTTTAGGATAGCTGGCTATTTGGAATTTTGAAGGATAATTTGATTTTTTTTCTTTTCTAACGTCCAATGCGGCTGTAAGGTAAGTGTCCGTCTGTCTTAACTATAGCGATATCTTTGTGTTCCCCCAGTCCGCAGTGACCTCCGCACCTCCAATGTGCAACTCTACGGATGCGGAACTTCCTCCGGGGGGGGGCGGGTGGTGTGTTTTATTTTATTTTTTTAATGAGAATTTTGAGAGGAAATAATGACCATGAGGAAAATTTGACGATCTGTAGAAGAGGGCGGGAGTGGGAGGGAGAGAGAGCGCGTGGGGGTCGCTGCCACTGGAGAACGTCGTAGAAATCCTCGGAGTCTGATCTGGGAGTTGGGGAGGGGTTTTGTTCTTCTGCCCACGCTATAATGTTCGCTTCTCCTCGCGAGCTTTGCATTTTGGCCTCTGGATTTAGCTGGAGTCCTTAGGCTTGGTTCCAAGGGCGGTTTTTTTTTTTTTTTTTTTTTTTTTTTTTTTTTTAAGAGTCCATGACAAAATGATGCTTGTGTAGTGTACCTAGGGTTGGTAAATTAAAACAATGGTACTAAGGTGGGCGCCTCCTCCATCCTCGGCGGGGGCCGCGGCTGCCTCCAGACTCCTCGGTTTGCAAAGGGAGCCGAAAGCCGAGCGGATAACCGAGGAGGCGACAGCGCTGGCGTCTTGTTACTCCCGCGCCGCCTGATCTCCTATTTCTCGTCCTCTCTCCCCCAAACCCAGAGCCGCTCTGCTCTCCGCCTCTTCTCAAAGCCTCTAGGGCTCGTCAATCTTTCACAACTCCCCTCCTCCCCATCCCTAGGGGTGCAGTTCCCCCAACCCGGGCGTTGCACACCGAGGTAGGGGCTCCTGGGCTGGATCACCAGGCCGAGGCCGCTATATGGACAGGTCTTAAGGGCGACTCTGCCTAGTGTGGTTCAGGGCAGGCTCGCCGCAGCCTCCGCGCGTTAACACGAGGCTGCCAGAAGGGAGGGCGAGCGCCCGGTCAGGGACCTCGCAATCCCTGCCTAGGGAGAACTTCGGGTCCTCAGTTGTTCTGTGTCTGGGGTAGCGTCGTGGCCCGGTGAGCACTTCTGTGCTGCCTTTTCTAGCTTGGGGACAATGAAGTGTTTTGGGTCAAGGCCTGCCTCTTACGGAGGGGCTCGCCGAGGCCCTGTCCCTGCTCTCGGCCTGGCCCCCAAAACGAACTATTAGAAGGTCCCCGCTGACACCCAGCCTGGGCGACGGGTTGCACGGCAAACTCCGAAGAAGTGGCGGTGGTGATGCGTTCAAGGGACTATTGAAAGCCAGTGTCCGATTTCACTGGAAAATGTAAAAACAAAAAACAAAAAACAAAAAACAAAAAAACAAAAAACAAAAAAGCTGAGAGCCCTGAACCGATTTCGCCCTTTGGAGGGAGAAGGGTATGTGGAGAGAGCAAAAAGGCCCAGTCGCGTGGACCCCTTGGGGGAAGGGACCGGGCGAGGAGTACCTTTCCCTTGAAACTGAGCTTTGAGGGGCTCAGGATCTCGCCTGTTCACCTTGGGACTTTTTCCGGCCACCGAAAGTTCCTAGCACTAGAGCAGAGTTGAGCGCCAACTCCTCCCCCAGAGGAAGGTAGACACCCAGGCCTCTCCTTCCAGACCCAACACCCGGGCTTCTCCGAACTGTAATAAACAGTCCAGAGCCACCCTTTGGAGCGTTTCTTTCTCCCTCCCTCGCGGGTGGTGGGGAGGTGGATTCCCCGAGGCTAGAAACTTTCCCTCGAGTTGGCGGGGCAGAGGCCGGCGCCTGCTGTCTTCCAAATGCCCCCGCGTACCTCTTTCTTCCTGCCCTCCGGCTCTCGGTCCTCTTCCCTGCCTCCGGCCAAGTCGCCAGTCCGCGAAGTTTTGTTTCCTTTCCATCATGCAGAAAATTAATCAGCCAGGACGAGAAGCAGAGCTGAGCACGACGGCCTGTAATTAAGGGACGTGTGCCCCTCGGATTATCTCGTTAGTTTATCAAGAAAACATTTATTATAATTAATTCTCGGACGAGGTAATTATTATTGAGCGAGGACACAGCAACTGGTAGATGGGCTTCTTGGAAGAAAAAAAAAAACACAGCAAGGGGGGGTTGGAGGGGGAAGCGACAGATTGCACGAATTGACCGTTAGATATAAGGCTGTGCAGGCCGGCGCAGGCAGCGGAGAGGGGACCTTGGGCGTCAGGGCTGCTGATCTGCCGGGCTGCAGGGGAGGGACGCCGGACCCAGTCGCTTGCGCCTGGAGGAGAGAGGGCACTCGGGGACTCGCCACGCAACCGCTCTTCGCTCCTAGGTATGAGCCCTCAGAAGCCATCTCGCCTCGAGAGCGCTCACATTAACCCTTGTGTCTTAGAAAGGGAGTCCCCACCCCCATCCCCCCTTTGCGCTGTGCGTGGAGAGGAAGCTAGACTGGAATCCTTAGCAGGCTGCGAAAGTGAGATGGAAGGCCCCGCAGCCGCCTTCAGCCGTGTTTATTATCTAAGCTCGCTGTGGAGAAGTAACCGCGGTTTGGGTTTTCCTCTTTATTTTTTTTTTTCCCGCCCACACCTCCAGGAAGAAAAGTGAAAATAGTTTTCTCTGACATTTTGAGCCCTTTTGGCTCTCCAAGAAGGACCTCGCCCCGAACTTTCTGTTATTGCTTTTTATCGTGGAACACGCCACTTTTATCGAATGATGTGTTTAGGCGTTCTAATTGGAAGAGAGCTAGACTAGTAAATAAATACACTTCCATCTGAACATCGTATATAACAGTTCAGAACTGTCCGGGGAAAGAAGAGTGTATTTTCAAAGAATTCTTCTTTAGAGGGTATTTAAATAAGGAACGACTGTGTTTTTTTAAAGAATGTTACTTTCACAGTTCCAAATAGCTAGATCATGGAAGGAAGGACACAGAATTTAAAGTGTTCTTCGCAAAAGTAACTAGTTTTACTAGTTTTATTAACTAGTTATCTAAGAAGGACATTTATAAAATCACATTTTAGGGTGGGGAAACAAAAGACTTGTGTTCTAAATTTCAATCAGGAAGTCACAGTTGTCCAGTTCTGTTTGTGACGCTTTTGCCTTTGTCTCTTAAGCAAGGTAAACATGAAACCTAAAGTCTTAACTTTTCATTAATAAACTTTCACTATGAAGGTGACGGAACTCAGTCTTGTATCCGCCATTTTGAGGAAGTTTCCCAGAGTGTCAAAGTTTCAGAGATCTTTAAGCGCCTTATTTTTGGAAAATAAAAGCCAGCCTTACACTTTGCCTGCCTGAATTAACATCTGGGGGGGAGGGGACTCAGCCAAGGAACACAGATAACTTTTCTTTTTCTTCCCCCAACCCCTCCCCCGCCCAGATCCTTTACTTACAAAATTGTAGGAAATTTGAAAGGTAGAGAGAAATGCTATTAGTTCCATAGTTTTAGATGTTTATCAACTCCACACCTAAAAATGTGGGAGAGGCAGTTCCCACTGCAGCTCCTGAGAATCCAAAATCCAAGAAAATGTGCCTCCCACAGGATCTGCAGCCCTCCTTACATTCAAAGCATGGAGGCTGCTTGCTGTAGGAAAGCACCCCCCCCCAGGACTTGCAAAATGTGGGGGCAGCAGTTTATCTGACTTTACTTCAGTTAGGATTCTAACTTCAGAATTTCTGGCAAGCCCTGTGCTAGTCTTGAAGACTCCCCCCCCCCCAGTATGTATAAATTAAATATTTGATGGGTGTCGCTTAAAAGTTAAATACTTGTTTGTTTAGCTATAGTTCTTTAGACACATATAATCAAGGTCCTCCAAAACCCTAATAAATCTGTTACTTACTTCGAAATCTAATTATCCAGACTACTAATTAGGTGAAAATGATTACTGGAAATGACTTCAAATGTGGGATAATAGTGATTGGGCAGTTTTCACAAGTTTGTTGTTCAGCAAGTTGGTGTTTTAAATGTTGAATGCGTTTACATTTTAGGTTCACAGCAGTTGAAAGTGGTAATAATAATTTAAAAAAAAAAACAGCTAAGATAATTAAAACCTCTGCCAGGGAAAGGCAACAGTCTGGGAAGAGGTAGATTTCTTGAATTGTCTCTTTGTTTCTCACCAATGGGCTTTGTTATCAGCATTATTTATTTAGCCAAAGAGTTCTTTGTCTCTGCAAATGGCCCCAATCAAGTTTTGTTTGAGACAATTAGCTAGTGCCAGCCAATGAGTCCTATGCAAATGTTGGGATAGGAATGTAGAGCGTGCATTTGGAGGCGTGGGGTTTTGTTCTTGGGGAAGGCAGATTTGTAATTGCTTTCCTCGGGTCGGTTTTCTTTCTTTCTTTCTTTTTTTTAAGTTTAGGGTGGGGGTGGGGAAGACAGGTTTATCTGGTCTCACTCCATCCCCTCTAGTTTTGGAGCTGCTGGGGGTGGGGGGATGGCGGGGGTGGGGGACGCATCTGCAAGTCCTTTAAAAGCCTGTGCCCAGCGTCGCCCGGGTTCTTTTTAGTTAGTGCTGGAACGCGGAGGAAGAGGCTCCCTCCGAAGCAGTAAACCAGCATTTCTGTTTGTTTGTTTGCTTTGCCCTTAGTTCCGTCACTCCAAGTCCACCCACCAAGGACCCTGACCCTGTCCACTCCAGGCGAATCGAGACCGTCCGGCTGGGTCCCCCCAATTTGGGCCGACTTTGCGCCTCCAAACAACCTTAGCATGATGTCTTATCTAAAGCAACCGCCTTACGCAGTCAATGGGCTGAGTCTGACCACTTCGGGTATGGACTTGCTGCATCCCTCCGTGGGCTACCCGGGTAAGTGAGTCCGCGGCATTCTCGACGCCCTTCCCCAGGCTCGCCCCTCTAGAGCTCAGAGGTTGGAGGGCGCGCTGTCCTCACTCATGCTCAAGGCGGGGTTCCTAATGTCTTTTCCTTGCCACGAAACTGCCGAGTGCCACTGAGCGTTTACTGACCCAGGGGGGAACAAGAGGCTGGGAAGAGGCGAATCTGGGGTCTGCAGAAGTAACAGAATCACACTGCTCCATTCTTAATTCGAGTGGCTTGCCGACATTCGAATGGGCTGGGTCGTGGAAGGTTGTTGACCTTGTCACTTGAGCATGCTCTTGCGTACGTCTCCACGCCCAATTCCTAGCTATTACTTCTCTGGGAATAGCCGAATTCTCTCCCCTACTGCCCCCTTACAGTTTTCCTTTATCAGGGGCTTCCAGAGCCTTCCAGCACGTCGATGCCCCCGTCCCTTTAATCGTGGCTTCTTCCCTCCAGGTGCCAGGCAATTTTCCTCCCTCCCCCCCCAACCAAATACTCATTAAAGTATGAACTATGTCCCATTTTAAAGATAAAAGAACAAAGGTCCCCGCGGTGTTAAAATATACCGTGGGAACTGGCTTCGCGTTCGTGCGGCATTCGTAACCTCTCTCTCTGGTCCTCGCAGAGCCTTTAACTTTACCAGACAGCCTTTTCTGGTGATAGTGTGATCTGGCGGTCGTTTTTTGCTTGTTTGTTTCCAGAATTGGGCGTGGGGGTGGGAATTGTGGCTCCTTGTTTTATTTGCTAGTTCTCCAAGCGATTTGTAGTTGTCGTCGCGCGGGGGGGAGGGGGCGGTGGTGGATCTCACTGCACTAGGAGGTCGTGTGTCCTGTGAGGCTCTGGAAGGGGTGGGGATGCTCGGTAATAACGCCGTGAGGGGGGGTGCGGTCAGAGGAGGGAGGTCGGGGAGTCTGAGGACCGAGGCAAAGTCTTGTGACTGAGAAACTGCTCCCCCACCCTAAAGGGCCCTGGGCTTCTTGTCCCGCAGCCACCCCCCGGAAACAGCGGCGGGAGAGGACAACATTCACTAGGGCACAGCTCGACGTTCTGGAAGCTCTGTTTGCCAAGACCCGGTACCCAGACATCTTCATGCGGGAGGAGGTGGCGCTGAAAATCAACTTGCCAGAGTCCAGGGTGCAGGTAGGGCAGATGTAGACACTCTTCAATCTTGGTTTATACTGATGACCCAACAGGGCCTGAGACCCTTGTCCCATAGAAGGGCTTGGGAATTCTAAGCCTTCGCGAGCCAGAGGACCATTCGTTCTTCTTTTACTTGTAACCCTTTTGCTCTCCGTCCTTAATCATACGGACCAGCAGCTTCCAGCCTGGTGTTTGCAAGGCTTGGAGTATCACTTCAGTTACAATCAGAAAGTCCTAGAACCTGTAGGTCTCAAGTGTCCCTACAGTTGGAGGTGCAGATTTCAAAGGTAGTCATGTGGTCCTTGTGTGGCAATCCTCTTTGTGGACTTTGGTGAGGTGAGGAGCAGGGTCGTGGCGTTTAGTTCCTGGACGGTCCAAATTAAACACACACACACACACACACACACACACACACACACACACGAAGAAACAGAGCAGATGACTTTATAAAGGCCATACCTAATTTGGTGACAGAATCAGAAATAGTGCTCTTACCAAATAAGTTGACCCCCCCAAAAAAAAAAAAAGAAAAAAAGAAAAAAAAAAAAGAAAGAAAGAAAGAAAGAAAAGGAAAGAAAAGAAAAGAAAGCAAGAAAGAAAAAGAAAGTGTGTTGGGGGTTGACTTCTGGAGTACAAAACTCAGTTTTCTAGCTCTTCTATTTAACATACTATTCTCAGTATCTGTACGGATTCTAATATCTAGCTCTCCCCATATTTGATTCTGAAAAGGAGAAAGTCTCCCTCCTGACTGGAGGGCAAGCCCTGTATGCAGCTCCTTGGTGCTTGGCCCCTCATGCCCCCACCCCCCTCGCCTGACACGCCCACACATGACGCTCTTCTTTTGGGTAAGACATGATTTTGAAAGTGCCAGACATCAGTGTGAACTACAAAAGCAGAAAACAGGATTTTTCAAAGTGGGTTGGAAAAATTTTTAGTACCTGTAAGTTTTGACCCAAAGCCTTCACCAGCAACAAACTGGCTCTCTGGATATTTAGTGCTGCTGAGGCTGGCCCTGGTGGGGGAGGGGGTGTACTATTCTTGCCACACCTATAAAACAGACAAACAAATGGAGAAGTCCTTCAACAGAGTAATCAAGGCCAATGATCAAGTGAGGTGTTTTTTAATCCTAGCACTAGGGAGGCAGAGGCAGGCGGATATCTTAAATTCTAGGCCAGCCTTATCTACAGAGTTCCAGCACAATCAGAGCTATGAAGTGGCGGGACCTATAGCTAAGACAAATCTCAGTAGTTCCTACCACAAGCTCCTGCGTGGCAGAGCGTGCACAAGGTGGCTGCTGAGGAGAAGGTTCAGATTGGCAGGCTGAATTTTAATCAGTGAGTTGGTTCAGGGAACAGAGTACGCTGTGCGCGAATCCAAAGGCACAAACTTGAATCTTGAAGACTGATACTGAGGTCTGTCTTTGAGCTCAAAGCAGAAGCCACACAAGTCAGTTCATTCACTACAAAGAGGCTTTCAGCAGACACTGGCTCAGATCTCCTCTCCACAGGAGCATGTCTTCTTGGAGATTTCTTTTGTGAGTCTAGGAGAGACAAAATGTTAGGTCGTGGAACCAGCCTCCAAATTAGCTGTTGCTTCCTGGACAGTGCAATGGAAATTGTTTGAACTCAGTCTGCTCTGTGCGGCATTCAACACCAGCAACCTCCCTCTAGAAGACATAGACATCCCAGAATACAGTCAGCTCTCTCTCCTCTCTCTCTCTCTCTCTCTCTCTCTCTCTCTCTCTCTCTCTCTGTGTGTGTGTGTGTGTGTGTGTGTGTGTGTGTGTGTGTGTGTGTGTAGAGGAAATGAAATAGAAAGCGAAGTGGAGACTTCTCTAGCTTATAGTTAAGAGTGATTACCTTACATTTTCTTGTTAGGAACTACGTATAAGGTGGGCTTTCCCACCATTGGAGGGGTGTAGGTGAGAGGGTTTTCTGGGTAGTCTCTAAGCAGCAAAGGAAATGGATCGTTTAGCTCTTCCGTCTGTGACGACTCCTGAGTTGTCGTGTCCATGTTACAGAGTTTCTTTCCCTTTCAAGGTATGGTTTAAGAATCGAAGAGCTAAGTGCCGCCAGCAGCAGCAGCAGCAACAGAACGGAGGTCAGAACAAAGTGAGACCCGCCAAAAAGAAGACCTCTCCAGCTCGGGAAGTGAGTTCAGAGAGTGGAACAAGTGGCCAGTTCACTCCCCCCTCTAGTACCTCAGTCCCAACCATTGCCAGCAGCAGCGCTCCAGTGTCTATCTGGAGTCCGGCTTCCATCTCCCCACTGTCTGACCCCCTGTCCACCTCCTCCTCCTGCATGCAGAGGTCCTATCCCATGACCTATACTCAGGCTTCAGGTTATAGTCAAGGCTATGCTGGCTCGACTTCCTACTTTGGGGGCATGGACTGTGGATCTTATTTGACCCCTATGCATCACCAGCTTCCTGGACCAGGGGCCACACTCAGTCCCATGGGTACCAATGCTGTTACCAGCCATCTCAATCAGTCCCCAGCTTCTCTTTCCACCCAGGGATATGGGGCTTCAAGCTTGGGTTTTAACTCAACCACTGATTGCTTGGATTATAAGGACCAAACGGCCTCTTGGAAGCTTAACTTCAATACTGACTGCTTGGATTATAAAGATCAGACATCCTCATGGAAATTCCAGGTTTTGTGAAGACCCGTAGAAGCTATTTTTGTGGGTGATTTTTAAATATGCTGGGCTGGACATTCCAGTTTTAGCCAGGCATTGGTTAAAAGAGTTAGATGGGGTGATGCTCTCAGACTCCTGATCAAAGTTCCCGAGAGGCATATAAGGAAAAAGGAAGGGCCTTACCTTAGAAGGGTCCATCGACCAGCAACCTGAAATGGACAAACCAATCTACTTAAGATTCTCTTATAGTTCTAGATCATTGGTTTCCTGATTTGCAAATGATTGATCGAATATATTCTAGCGACATGCAACCAAACACCACTCAAAACAAAAATCAAACAAAACTGAGTTGTGAGGGAGGGGCGGGAAGGTCATGACCTTCAAAGCAGAGGTGACCTGGTGTTTTAGCCAATCTTTGGTTGAATCTTAGGAATGGACAATGTCCCAAGCTCATTCACGTTTCATGACCAACTGGTAGTTGGCACTGAAAACTTTTCAGGGCTGTGTGGATTGTGCGACTGATTGTCCTAGATGCACTACTTTATTTAAAAAAAAAAAAAAAGATACCGCTCATACGGAGTCAATATGTAGTTTAAGAGACAATCAGTGTGTGTCTTATATAAATGGTACATCTGTGGTTTTTAATCTGTGCTAGACTTCAAAACTGTGATCTCCTGTTATTGTATGCAACCTTGAACTCCACCTCTGCAGGGGTTCTTCTGTGATTAAATAGGTTATAATTATAAGTAAAATTCAGAGCAACTGAATACTGATCTAGAAAGATTACCTTGGGCTGGAGGTGAGCTGCCCTGCTGTCTCTGGACAAGGATCAAGAAGCAAAAGGACCCTAATTCACCCGTAATTTAATGTTGGTAAGCCTGGCAGTAAAAAAAAGAAAAGAAAAGAAAAGAAAAGAAAAGACATTGGTCAATTGCTCTGACCCTGATGAATTTTAAGCTGAGATCATTGTCATTTATGCTTGCAGATGTTAACTGGAAGTTATATATGCATAAACCCTTCCTGGATCTGGCAGATATGTATAATTATATTAAAATGGTTCTAGCACAACGTTGGGTCTAGTTTAATTTTATCCCATTGCTTATGAAGGAAAAGTCCGTCCGCAGCCTCACAGTTCCTTCCAGCATGTTTACTGTAAGGCAGAGAAGTCGGAGTCCTCGCCCTCTCTCTGTCTTTACTTTTTCTCTTGCTGATCTGTGAATGAACCAAATATGAATGACAGTGATTGTAAACTGTGACTTCCCTCAGGATTGCTCCAAACGGGAAGTTAACTCCTCCCAGGCAGCCATTAACATCTTTGCCTCCCCCCCCCCCATACGAGCTTGAATTGATTGCTAGGCACTTTGTCAGAATGGTTTTTTGATGGATCAGGGGTGGTTGTTTTTGTTTTTTTGTTTTTTGAGGGGCTTGGGTGTGGGGTGGACTGGAGTATTTCAGAAAATAGGAATGTCAAGAATTTCTCCTTTCAGTTCTCTAAGGGCATTTCCCCCCTTTTCCGAGGTAAAGATGAGAGGAAGGAGTAGGATCAGACTCTGAATGGAATCCAGGCAGAAACGATTTCTGAACAAAAGAGTTTCAGAAAACTTTAAAAACCTATAATTTCAGTAGTGGAACATAAGGCACCCACCGTCAGTGCCTTGTGGGGCTTGTGTGTGTGTGTGTGTGTGTGTGTGTGTGTGTGTGTGTGCTGGGGGAAAGGGAGAGTCCCTTTTGGTTGTAGGAGTTACTAGAAAGGACAAGGCCAATGACCCGTGGTGCTCCTCCAGTAAAAATTACTGAATTTCACCTTATACGTCTTGTGTTCTTAAATTTGACCAAAATTCAACGGCTTTTGATTGTAACCCTGTAAATGAAGGTTAACAGTTGGAACCATTTTGTTTTCTGGTCATTTCATTTTCCATCCCTGGCCGTGCTTTTTGAATCCCATCTAATCTTAGCCTAACAAGTAATTGTTTTGCTGCTAAATAAAACTCTACAGCCATCGCCAACTGCCAAGTTGGATGGCTACATCACCCTGGACCTGGAGATAGATTCATCTGTACTCTGCCCTGAAGTGACATTGGGGCCCCAGAGGCTTTAGGTTTTCCTAGATCTAGAGGTTTTTTTGTTTGGTTGGTTTGTTTTGGTTTTGGTTTTTGGTTTTTGTTTGTTTGTGTTGGTTCAATAATAAAAGCATCTCCCGAATAACTAATTTCTTACATTGCCTTTGGTTTTCAGGAAACTTTAGCAAGGATATGGAGAGTACCTTAAAAGCAAGAATATCTGGCAGACTTAGGACTATTCAGCAGATGACTTGGTTTCTGCTGGGTCTGTAAACGAATTTAGAGGAAGTCTCAAACCATTTTTTCCTCCGTCATTTTTTGCACAACTTCGTTTAACTGAGAGCACACAGTTAATCTCTTTGATTGGACGCTCAAAGTAGAAAGGATTTCCCACGATCAAAGGCATTGGGGGGCGGGGCGGGAAGCTAGCAATGGCTTTAACATCCAGGATTCTGATGGTCACTCCTAGTCACTTGGTTTAATCAAGTTAGTAGGTCCCATTCTGTCTGATATTTCATACTGAAATGACTCTGCTCCAAATGTGTCTGGGAACTGCTTAACCGGAAGCAAGGTGGGGATACTCGTGGGGCGGGGGCGGGGGGGTTAGAGGTGAGGCACAGGGACTGGCTTTACAAAGATCTGACGCATCGCTCTTTGGATTTCACCTTTGGAGTGTTCCAGTCATAGACCCCCCCCCCAAAAAAAAAAAAAAGAAAAAGAAAAGAAAAGAAATTCAGCCAAGCCAATAAAATTCCGACTTTCGGGACTTCCATGTTTAGAAAATGGTCGCTTTCCTCTACTTGTTCCTACTGACCTCACCTCTTCTGTGTCTGAACGCTCCCCCACCCAGCTCTCCACTCGGAAGTCCGGACAGAACAGCTGAGGCCCGCCGCAACTTAGAAAAACAACCTGGTGCCCGGGGTTGGTGGAGGCAGCCCACGGAAGGCTGCAGAGACCCTCTTCGGGGTTACCTTTCCTAAATCTGTTGACAAACTAGTTTCCTAGGAAAATCATCCTAGCTGTGCCCGCGAATCGGAGGGGTTGGGGTGAAGGTTGCAGACGGCGGCTCCTGGGCCACACATTTCCACCGGGTGGAGATGAAGTCCCTGGCCTGGCTGGGTGACTCTCTCGTGGGGACGCGAGGAGTCACTGCCACGCCCGCAGCCCCCAAGCTTGCCCGGAAAAGGCGGGAGTGTGTGTGTCCTTGGAACACTTCAGAACCAGTGTTCAGCTGTTAAATCAATTTCTGGGTTTGAGTTGGGAAATAAACGCCCAGCTTCGCACCGACCCGAGGCAGGCGAGCGGCGTCAGCCTAACCAAATTGGAGAAAGCCCACTTCGGGGAGACCGGGGACAACTAACTGGCTTTGCTGGGTTGTGGTTGGGGGTGTACGCTGCAGGAGGCTGGGGAGGCTCAACTGCTGCCGGAAGCCTGGAGGAAGCCAGAGGTCACTCAGGTAGCGGGTTCCTGGGGCGCCCAGCTGGGTTTGCCCTTGGGGACTTTCAAGGACAGCCAGGTGCTTACGTAGTGAATACACCGAGCTCGGCCTTCTGCTAGGAGCCGGATACTGAGTCTAAAGCTTGAGAAAATTCACTGAGAAAACTCAGCCTCGTTCATCCCCTCACTCCCACTCCTCTGTAAGTCGTTTCCCTACGAGCGTTGACTGGTTTTGGTTTGGGGTTCGGTGCGGCAGCCCAAAAGGTCAGAAGCAAGTTCTGGGATGAGGAAGCGTTTCCTTTCCGTGTCTTAGGTAGCGCCAGGTTCCCCCCACCCCCACCCCAAACGCCCGGTTCTAGTAATCCTGCAGTGCAGAGGCTTCACACAAGTGCCTGTCTCCATTTAATCAGAAGCACAAGCCAGACCAAAGCCACAACACAAGTTCGAACCCGACAACAACGCACGTCGGTGAGAAACTCGCTATTGTTATTAAGACAAAGCTGTAACCCAAAACCACATCTGTCAATGTTAGGTGGTGCCTATAGCGTGCCGAAGTGTGTTTTAATCATGCAAAAGAGGTACACAAAGAAGCCCGGCAAGTAACCTGGAAAACAGGATGGGAAAGCGCTTATCGATCGGTCCTAGATTTTATTTATTTTTATATTGGAAACTACCGGGAAGGACAGCTACCCTTCTTCCTTTGTACGCTCTTATCACAGCATCTGCGTACTTAAATCTCTGAGCAGAGCTCTAAGCACCTCTGCTTTTCTTTGCTAATCCCCCCTCACCCTGTCAGCGCAGGTTCCTCTGATAAACCTCATTCTCCCAGAAACACCATTTCCGCCCTTGGATTGGTGGGGCATAAAAGACCGACTACCTTCCGTCTACTCCTCCAATGGGGAGAGCAAGACCCCTAACGAGAACTACCCAGAAATTTTTGGGGGATTGGTTGTGCAACTGCACAGATTATAGGATTTGTCTCAAACAGGATTCACATTACACGCGAAACTGTAGTACACCAGTGTACCGAGACACATTGTGTGGAACTGCTCGAAGCGTCTCTTTTCCAACTGCTTATTATAGCCGTGTGACTTGAACTGGCGTTTGTAAAAATTGGTTTATGTTCCATTCAAGCAGGGTGTGTATGCATATCTTATTTGCAAAAGGTAGTTTTTCCATATGGAAGCATTTGGGAGGAAACGGAAGCAAGGAACGTGTGTCCCGGCAGGCGGGGAGGAAGCAGGTAGGTAATGCATTTGAAAGGCCCTGCCTCGCAACAGTCCCGAAACCAAAGGTGGGCCCTCCCAAATGCTAAAGAGACTCGGTCAGACTTCCCCTCCCGCTAGCACTGCGTTTAAAAACCAACTCACTAAGCCGGGCGGTGGTGGCTCACGCCTGTAATCCCAGCACTTGGGAGGCAGAGGCAGGCGGATTTCTGAGTTCGAGGCCAGCCTGGTCTACAAAGTGAGTTCCAGGACAGCCAGGGCTACACAGAGAAACCCTGTCTCGAAAAACCAAAAAAAAAAAAAAAAAAAAAAAAACCAACTCACTGTTGATTGCAAACAAACAATAAACAGAATCAAATAAAGGAGCCCTAGCAGGTCCAATCCATTTAGTTAAAGATGACTGTGGGTGCCCGGGGCAGCCAGACCCTCCTCTGGGAAGGGTGGCTTCAAAATCTGTTTTTCTCCTAGAGGGAAAGTCAAAAGGCGTGAGCTCTGGGACTTCTATTCCTTGACCTCCTCCCCCCCTCGCCTCCACTTCTTAGCTGGAAACAGTGTGTTGAAGAAAACAAACATACAAGCCGAATTAAAAAGAGAATCCCACAGCAAACATGATGGTCAGGTCTGAGTCGTCCTACGTTGGCTCCAGGAGGAAAGGAATGTTCCTGAATCAGACGGAATCCCCCATCACCCTGCCCCTATGTCAGCCTCGGCTTGTCCATTTGCAAGGATGGGAAAGGGTCCTTCGCAGAGGATTCCTTAGTCGACTTAATATCCCTAGGGGCCATTTCCAGCCTGGAGACTTCCTTAAAAACAAGATGCCCATGTCCAGCAGCAATTTGGTCTCTGGTTACTTCCCTCACCCACCTCGGGCTGCTCATGAAGGGACCAACAACCAAGGCATCTTGGGCTAGATTGATTGCTGACATTTGTGCCCACATTCTCAGATCGAGACGGGAGGGTAAGAGGTAGGTCCTGAGGAACAACCCATGAGTATTCTCCAGGCCCTGACCCAGTCTCACAGCCTTAATAATCTCCAGAAGCCGTTGACTACCAGCAGACCATCAAAACTTGGGAGGTATTAAAATGTTTCTAGAACCAATAGTTACATTTTAGGATCATGGACCAGTAATAACAATCTCCTTAGCATTCAAATGTCTGTAAAATGTGTTGATAGAGGATTACTAGTGCCTGATGGGCGTTATGTGATAATATGGACTCTGAATAGTGAGGTTGGAGAATGGGTGTCTGACCACTGCTACTCCATTATCAGCTTACAGCTAAATCTTTTTTTTTTTTTTAAACTTGTGGTGCTCTTTAAAAAAAGGCATTGTTCCCAGCAAAGCCTGAGACTTATGTTCATCATTTAACCTCTGAACAACCGAGTACAGTTCTGGAAAGAGGAAGAGAAGAACCTTACGGTGGGCACAAGGTCACCTTCAGATGTAAGGAGGTGGGTTGTGGGCCACTGTCCCTCCCCTTGTCTTTATTTTTATTTGTTTATTTTTTACTTCCTCCCTTTTTCTTTTTTTAACTCTTAATGAATTTGCGCGTTATTCTTGCTCAGGGGCCACGCCAATCTTCTCTGAATAGTTCCAATTTTAGCGTATGCGCTGCCAAAATAGCACTTTTTCCTTGATCTCAATGGAGCTCTGCCTGAAAGGCGGTGTTTCTGGAAGTTCGAGGCCCTTGCAGGTGGTGGGGTGGAGGGGAGGATACTGGGCAGGGGTTGTCCGGCTAGACATCGTTGGGCTAGCTTAAAGCCCCAAACCCAAGTGACTGCTCCCTCCCTCCATGGGGCGGTGGGGGCGACTTTGCTGACAGCGCCAAAGCCCGGCTGGAAGAGGCTGGAAGGAGTGGGTTCCGCGGCTTCTGGGGACTACTTGGCAAAAGCACCGCGTTCCCTTTCTCCGCTCCCACCTTTCACTCAAGACGCCAGCGCTGGGAACGGGAGCAGAAAGTCATAGGATGTCTCCGGTTGCAAACCACCGTCCTAGGGGCGTCCCCTTTCCGCAAGCCGCGGCCCTAATAGTGACCTGATCCGGGGAGGGAGAGAATTACTCTAGTGGCTGAGAGACAACTCTCTGGCCAATTGCAGGGGACACTGAAATTTTGACTCTCGCAACCCGGAGGGGTGGGTGGTGGTGGTGGGGGAAGCCTCGAAACTTCTCCTGCGACCTAAGCCCCGCTGGCTGCTGCACGTGGTCCGGCGGTCCCTGTGGGGCGGACAACCGCGTCGGGACTCAGAGTCAGGAGATGCCACCCTTCGGGGCGAGCCCGGGAGCGCCAAGGATCGGAAAGATCAGAGGGGCCGTGGCGTCGGGGTGAGGCAGCGATCTCCCCCCCCAATCTGCCCACGTGGGCGCCCGGCCCTTCGCACATCACAGGACAACCCCAGGCTGGTGGCTAAGAAAGCCAGGCTTCCTCCCTCCGCGCCCCGCGGTGAGCAGACGCAGGAGCAGAGCTGGATTAACTTCGGTGCTGAGACCTGCGCAGGGCCTTCATCCTGAGACCGAGTGTTCCAGGGCTGGGGACGCCAGTCAATGCTGTCCGCAGTCCTGACGGGAGTCCTTCCATCCCAGCACCCAGGGCCTAAGGGCCCCTGGCGGCGGCTTCCAGTTCCGACTAGGAAGGCTTCACAGCTGGTGTGTGGAGCTCTCTGATCAACGCTGTGCCAGGGCCCGTTTAGATACCGCTGCTTTAACGAATTGGCCTAAAACAAATTTTGAGTTAGTGTTTAAACAACTAGTGCACACCCAGGCCCGTTTCTTCCCCACTGGTAAAGCAAGTACATTTGGTCACCTTTGAGTTCTTTTTTGGTTTGAGAGTTCCAATAATATGTATTGCTTAGTGTTAGGGCAATTTTAATAGGGGTGGCAGCTACTTGGAGAACAATGTAATGTGTGTGGTGTATGTGTGTTTATAACAATATATCTCACCTGAGGCTACAGCTCTGTGGTAGAACAGTTGCCGTGCATCCAGAAAGTCCGAGGTTCAAGTCCCAGGACTGCCAGGAGGAGCACACCTCCTAGAGGAGGAGGAGGAGGAGAGGGAGGAGAAGCGGGAGGAGGAGGAGCATGAGGAGGAGGAGAGGGGGGAGGAGGAGGAAGAAGAAGAGGAGGTCATAAATTAGTGAAATTAAATAATCTTTGGGAAGATAAAGCTACAAAAAAATGAAATTAACTCAAGTTTATAATTGAAATATATTGTTCAGCCCTTCTGGTTGGTAAAAGTTGATTTAATTTTGAATTGTAGTCTAAGTTGACCACTTGAAGCTTTAGAAGGCTCAGAAGCACTCATCTATTGGCTATTCACTTTTAAATAAATGTATGGCTTGTATTATTTTATTCGGTCTTAAAGTGGTTCCTCTAACTCAGAGACAGAGGAACAGTGGGAGACTTGGCGTAAATGGTCATCCACATTTTCAGTCTCTTACAGTTTGAGTTGATTAAACCACTAACTCATTTTTGAACATTTAAAATGGGCACATAAGCCAGGCATGGGAGTGGCGGGGGTGGGGGGTGCGATGTGCTTTTAACCCCAGCGCTTGAGAGGCAGAGGCAGGCTGGTCTCTGTGAATTCAAAGCCAATCTGGTTTATAAAGTGAGTTCCAGGACAATCAGGGCTACATAAAAGAGAAATCTTGTCTAAAAAATCAATCAATCAATCAATTAATCAATCAATCAATCAATCAATCAATCAAATCAGCACATAGCCTTGTTCTCTTTCCTCCCTTGCCCCTTTGTGTGCATAGCTGGCACTGTGCAATAGTGATATAGACTTTAATGAAAGATACCCAAGCTTACAACAGGATCTGTAACGGTCCAGGATGAACAGCCGCTCCTCTGTGTGGTGCATGTATGTTGTTAATAAACAGTCAATTTAGAGGTAGGGACTCTCTCAGCAACCTAAGACAAGCTGGCAGCACTGTGGAGCGCAAATCCGCCTTTAACTCCTAAAAGCATGTTGTATTTATTTTATTATTATCTTTTTTAATTCTTGGTTTTTCAAGACAGGGTTTCTCCGTGTAGGGTCTAACTGTCCTGGAATTTACTCTAGATCAGGCTGGTCACGAGCTCACAGAGATCTGCTTTTACTTCCGCCTCTCAAGTTCTGGGGTTTAAGGTGTGCACCACCACCATCCAGCTAAAAGTTTGTTTTCTTTTTAAAAAAAAATATTATCAGAAGTCCCTGTATTTCTAAGTCTGACCAGATAGGCTTGACTTGAATGGTTGTTCATAAAGTTGTTTATGTATAATAATCTTCAGATTAAAAAAGGTACAAACAAGAGTATTTTTTTAAGTTATATTTCCAAATAAAATGTAAAGTAGAAAATTTAAGGCTGGGGTGTGACAAAGTGTCAGAGCAGTTGCTTAATGAATATAAATCTACCAGTACGTGCACAATCTCCGACAAAACACATAAGACAGACGCACACATATAAACAGAATGTTTTCATTTAGACTATGAAGTCTGTTTAAACAAAACAGCCAGACAATTATTTGGCCCTAATTAAAAGCTTAGAAGATTTGCTGGATGGTGGTGGTGCGCACCCTCAGTCCCAGCACTTGGAAGGCAGAGTCAGGAGAATCTCTGCCCTGGAGGATGCCATGGTCTCCAGAGTACGGTCCGGGACAGCCAGGCTACACGGAAAAATCCCATCTCAAAGGGGGTGGGGGAGGGAGAGGAGTCGGAATTGGTATGCTATCTCTAGTTTATCGCGAGTGTTCTCTCCTCCCTGTTCCCCTACATTCCTGTTCCCCTAGCTTAACAACCATGCCCCGGCTCCCCAATATTTCTATTGAGACATTTTTCGTTTCTGTGATTTATCCCCCATCCCAAGACATCTTGAGACCCCGTCTTTTCACGTATCCTTGCCTGGCTTAGGATTTGCTGGCCTGGAACTCGTTCTGAGTCTCCTACCTCTCCTTAAATGCTTGCTCTGCTATGCCCAGCTCTGTTACAATTTATTTCCTTTAAAGCTTGGTGATTGTTGAAGTTGGACAAAGCAGGAGGTAAAGGAAGAAGATGGGGCTGCATGTTGGACTGGAGGGGTCAAAATCAGAAGGGACACGGGGTGGGATAAACACTCACGGGCCAGATACTCTTAATCTAAGCACCTCGCCTGTTTTCCCCGACCCTCACCGCCAGCCTTGTCTGAAAGGCTGCCTTCCATTAGCGTGAGAAGAAGTGTAATCTCTGGGTTTGTTTAGCATTTGATCCTTTTGCAGAGGTTTCCATTTAGAGTCGCCATTGCAGCCAAGATTTGGATCTGGTCCTAAAATAGTCTGAACCAGGTGACCTCAGGCGAGGAGACGCAAGATACTAGCAATTTATTTCATATCAGCTCCCAAGCCATCATCAGATGGTAACGACCCTTGGACACTGTTAATCTCCGCTTGATTCAAACTGGCGACCCGCACGGTGGAAGGCAGAGTGTTATCTCCGAGCCAGTCCTGTGGCCGTCCACAGACTGCCAGCTAGACCAGCACGATTGAAGCCTCTTCTTCAGCGGTTACCTAAACATTTGTTGTACCCAAAGTCTTTGGTCTTCGTTGGACTGAAAGGTAGGAGGCCTTTATCAGAGAAAATGCCCAAGAGCTAAGACATGGGAGTTTAGAATCCAATACAAATTTAAAAGGTTGTGAAGGTGATTGCATGCTCTGGACCCAATAAACTGTGAAC
This sequence comes from Apodemus agrarius, assembly GCA_964023405.1. NCBI lineage: Eukaryota > Metazoa > Chordata > Mammalia > Rodentia > Muridae > Apodemus > Apodemus agrarius. Next base: position 78,865,906 of record OZ030013.1, read on the forward strand.
AACATGCATTTGATTAGAAAAGTCCTCTGGGAATGAATAGCTTTTGCCAAAAAAGAAATATAGAAAAAAAAAGGTCCACCTTCAAATGTTAAACCAAGAAAAAAAAAAAGAAAGAAAGAAAGAAAGAAAAAGAAAGAAAGTGTTAGAGTTGGTTTTATTGCTTTGGAAATGGCTTAATGTTTGCAAGTGGTCGGGTCATTACAGACCACCATAGACTAATTTGGCATCAGCTCGGGGTAAAACAAAGAGGGAAAATGGGGAATTGACAGAGAATAAAGTAAAGTCTGGCCTGTTGATAAAAGATGCCCCGTGTGGTGGTTCCCTAAGGGGGAAGGCTGAGCAGCCCAGGGGAAGCAGTCTTTATGGTCACAGAGGAGCCTGTCCTATGGGTCCTGGCCATAGTTTGAAGCCCTAGAAACACAATTTCATTGTCCTGAGAGAATTTGTCTCCCTTCTTTTATCCCAATATCCTTATTAAATGGTAACTTGATTTTTGCTAGATTTCTCTAGACCACACAGATTGAAAAAAAAATTATTGAGGTCTCAAAATAT